>JBBPBX010025224.1:14064-39061 GCA_038048925.1 Garcialebias charrua | reverse complement strand
AATCCAAAACAACTTATCCAGTTCTGTGACTTTAAAAACATTTCCCCTGAGGTTCTGTTCGCTGATCTTCACTCTCTGACCAATGTCAATCATTCATCTGCAAATGACTCTGTGGATTACTACAACCAATCTCTCCAAGAGCTTCTGGACTTCCATGCTCCCTTGAAAACAAGACTGGTGTCTTTCTCCCGTTCAGCCCCCTGGTACACTGGTGAGCTGCGCAGGATGAAGGCAACTGGCCGTGCTACTGAGAGACGTGTAAAATCATCCGGTCTATCTGTACATAAGCAGGCATACAAAGAACATCAGAAAGCCTACGCCTATTCTCTTAAAGAATCACACTCCAAATATTATTCCAACATCATCAACAACTGCCCTGGAAACTCGAAACAGCTCATCTCCACAATAACTCATCTGCTTAATCCCATTAAACAAACTCATGAGGACTCTGTTCAAAAATGCAACCTGTTCCTTTCATTATTTAAAAACAAAGTTGACTCTATCAGATCTCAGCTCCACAGCCTCCCTGATCTTTGTTTGCCATCTACCCGTCTGCATTCTGGGTCACTGAGCAGCTTTGATGAAGTTGTTCAGAGTGAGGTGGAGACCATCATCAAGAAAATGAAGCCTTCATCCTGCGCCCTGCATCCCTTCCCATCATCACTCATAAAATCCCATCACTTGGCAATAAGCCCATTAATCACACAAATAATAAATAAGTCCCTACAATCTGGTCATGTTCCATTGCCTCTAAAAACTGCCATCATTGGGCCTCTTCTGAAAAAATCTAATTTGGATCCAGACATTATTTCTAATTACCGACCAAATTCCCACCTCCCATTTCTGTCTAATGTGCTGGAAAAAGCAGTTGCTATTCAGCTGCAAATCCATCTACAACACTCTCTGTGTGAAAAGTTTCAGTCTGGCTTCCGAGCAGCTCAAAGTACTGAGACCGCATTGCTGAGAGTTACCAATGATGTCCTCGTGGCTGCTGACATTGGTTCTCCCTCCCTCCTTGTCCTCCTTGACCTCACTGCAGCTTTAGACACTGTGGACCATAGTACCCTCCTCCACCGTCTTCATGTGGAAGTCGGTCTCTGTGACACTGTCCTGGACTGGTTTAAATCTTTCCTCTCCAATAGACTGGAATGTGTTAGTCTTGGCAATGCCACTTCCCAGACTGTCTATGTCTCCTGTGGTGTCCCTCAAGGGTCAGTTCTGGGGCCCCTGCTATTTTCCCTTTACATGTTGCCTTTAGGTCAAATTATTAATCAGTACAACATTTATTTTCACTGTTAAGCCGATGATACACAGCTTTACATCAGGACTGGAGCATCATGATCACCATTGTCATCTCCATCTACACTCACTGTTCTCTCTACCTGCCTGGAGGAAATAAGGGCATGGATGAATCGGAACTTTCTTCAATTAAACTGCTCCAAAACTGAGGCCATACTGATTGGCACCCCTCACCAAGTACTGTACAAGCATCAACTATAACAACAATTTCCTTTTCTGGACAAGACATCCCCCACTCAACCTCTGTTACAAATCTTGGAATAAAAATGGACTCTCATCTTACATTTGAAAATCACATTAAGTATATGTTTAAAACCTGTTTCTTCCATCTCCAAAACATCTCCAAACTTCGCCCATCTCTAACTTTTGCTGATGCAGAGAAACTCGTCCACAACTTTGTCTCCTCCAGGCTCTACTACTGCAACTCCATGTTTATTGGAATCCCCAGCAAAAACCTTCAGAGGCTTCAATATATTCAAAACAGTGCAGCAAAGATTTTATTGAGAGCTCGTAAATTTGAACATATTACACCCATTCTACATAACCTCTACAGGTAGTCCCCGACTTACGAGTGAGTTCCGTCCTTAGGGGGCGCACGTATGTCAAAAATTCGTAAGTAGGATCACATAGTTAAAATTATTATTATTATTATTATTATTTTTTACTTTTTTTTATTTTATTTTATAAATGAATACATGTACAGTACTGGACAGTCACCAAGCACTTAGCCTATCCTAACACAGTTTTTAAAGATGAAGGAATAAGTTGAATTGTCTCCCTTTCACATAAAGGGAGCAAGCTCCCTATGGAGCATGCAGGGAGGAGGGAGACAATTCAACTGACTCCTTCATCTTTAAAAACTGTGTTAGGATAGGCTAAGTGCTTGGTGACTGTACAGTACTGTACATTTATCTATTTATTAAAAATATACAGTATATACAGTATTTTTATTTTTTTATTGTTTTTTATTTATAAATAGATAAATGTACAGTACTGTACAGTCACCAAGCACTTAGCCCAGACCTGCTCATTACGTCGATCGCGATCGACCGGTCGATCGCGGAGGCATTACTGGTCGATCGCAGCATGACATTATTATTATTTTTTCCCGCAGCGTGACATTAAAAAAATTGTCAGCCAATCAAACATCCCGTTACTTGATTGACATACAGGGCAACCAATCAGATGACAACTGAATCTTGAGTTGTATCCTCCCATCACTTGATTGACATACACGGCAACCAATCAGATGAGAGCTTTAGGTCATTACGCATGCAGTTTCTGAAAACAACGGCGCGAAGGTGAAACGCAGCGAAACATACCAAGCTAAAACAATCAGATTTCGGACTGTTCATGGAAAATACGACATGGACTTCCCACCCAAAAGCCAGGTGAGAAAGAGAAAGGTGGAGGAACTAAAATCCCTGTTCGGACAGCAGCAACTTCAAAGCGAAACGCCCCCACCATCTTCCGGGTGAGTGACGCTGTGATGTTTCTCTGCACGCTTAAACATACTGGTTGGGAGTTGACGTGGCTTTATTATTAAAATCATACGAGACACTTTTCATACAGCATAACCTCCTTGACTACTCTCTGTTCTCTGCACGTTTCCCTGTCCCGTAGCGCGAGCGTTTGCAAAACACACTTTCGCGCTACGTTCAGGGACAGTCTGTAAAATACACCGCTGTAAATCTCCGTACCAAAAGAGCCATTTTTATGCCTTCCTTCACTAAATTAAACATGTCCGGAGCCATAACAACCTGCCACAACTGTAGTTATCAACTGGTGGCCTGTGGACCACTTTAGGTTTGCTGGAGTTTTTTTTAGAGATGACATTATAAAGTTAAAAAAATATCTAATGATTTTTTAACATTTATTAATTAAAGTAAAAGACCAGATTCTTATAAAGAAGGGGGTGGGGATCAGTTTCTACCATCTTTTTTTTAAATAAATTAAAAAAAAATCTATATTGCTGTCACCATCACCCCATTTGGTCCCTACGGGTTGGTGACCCCTGATTTATTACATGTGTTGTGCAATATTGGCTTATTCAGTTATGCAAGGTACATCAACATAGGTACATTGTACATAAAAAGAATCCTTAATACATTTGAAGATAATTATATGTTTTGCATTTTTGTATTGGGTAGATCTTTTTGACTTGGTTTTTTTATAAGTAGCTCGCATGCTGAAAAAGTGTGAGCACCCCTGCGCCTATCCTAACACAGTTTTTAAAGATGAAGGAGTCAGTTGAATTGTCTCCCTCCTCCCTGCAGGCTCCATAGGGAGCTTGCTCCCTTTATGTGAAAGGGAGACAATTCAACTTATTCCTTCATCTTTAAAAACTGTGTTAGGATAGGCTAAGTGCTTGGTGACTGTCCAGTACTGTACATGTATTCATTTATAAAAAAAAAAATAAAAAAGTTAAAAAATAAAATATATATATATTTTTTTTTTTACGAGATACATGCTCTTAAGTCCGGGACCTCGTAAGTCAGAGCGCTCGTAAGTAGGGGACTACCTGTATTGGCTTCCTGTCACCTACAGAATTCAGTACGAAATTGCTCATTACCCACCAATGCTTACACAGAACTTCACCAGATTATCAAATAAATGGACAAAATGTTCCCTCGCCCGGACGCGGGTCACCGGGGCCCCACTCTGGAGCCAGGCCCGGAGGTGGGGCACGTTGGCGAGCGCCTGGTGGCCGGGCTTTCACCCATGGAGCTCGGCCGGGCACAGCCCGAAGAGGAGACGTGGGTCCCCCTTCCCATGGGCTCACCACCTATGGGAGGGGCCAAAGGGGTCGGGTGCAATGTGGGATGGGTGGTGGCCGAGGGCGGGGACCCTGGCGGTCTGATCCTCGGCTACAGAAGCTGGCCATTGGGACATGGAATGTCACCTCTCTGGTGGGGAAGGAGCCTGAGCTAGTGTGTGAGGTTGAGAGGTTCCGGCTAGAAATAGTCGGACTCACCTCAACGCATGGCTCTGGCTCTGGAACCAGTTTCCTTGAGAGGGGTTGGACACTCTTCTACTCTGGAGTTGCCCCTGGTGAGAGGCGCCGAGCAGGAGTGGGCATACTTGTTGCCCCCCATCTTGGTGCCTGTACGTTGGGGTTCACCCCGGTGAACGAGAGGGTAGCCTCCCTTCGCCTACGTGTGGGGGGACGGGCTCTGACTGTTGTTTGTGCCTATGCGCCAAACGGCAGCGCAGATTACCCACCCTTTTTGGAGTCCTTGGAGGGGGTATTGGAGAGTGCGCCTCCTGGGGACTCCCTTGTTCTGCTGGGGGACTTCAACGCTCACGTGGGCAATGACAGTGAGACCTGGAGGGGTGTGGTTGGGAGGAACGGCCCCCCTGATCTGAACCCGAGTGGTGTTTTGTTGTTGGACTTCTGTGCTCGTCATGGATTGTCCATAACGAACACCATGTTCAGGCATAAGGGTGTACATATGTGCTCTTGGCACCAGGACACCCTAGGTCGCAGTTCGATGATCGACTTTGTTGTCGTCTCATCTGATCTGCGGCCGCATGTCCTGGACACTCGGGTGAAGAGAGGGGCGGAGCTGTCAACTGACCACTACCTGGTGGTGAGTTGGCTCCGATGGTGGGGGAGGATGCCGGTCAGACCTGGCAGACCCAAACATATTGTGAGGGTCTGCTGGGAACGTCTGGCAGAGTCTCCCGTAAGACGGAGCTTTAACTCCCACCTCCGGGAGAGCTTTGAACACGTTCCGAGGGAGGCGGGGGACATTGAGTCAGAGTGGGCCATGTTCCGCGCCTCTATTGTCGAGGTAGCTTATCAGAGTTGTGGCCGCAAGGTTGTTGGTGCCTGTCGTGGTGGCAACCCTCGAACCCGGTGGTGGACACCGGCGGTGAGGGATGCTGTCAGGCTGAAGAAGGAGTCCTATTGGGCCTTTTTGGCCTGTGGGACCCCGGAAGCAGCAGATAGGTACCGACAGTCCAAGCGGCATGCGGCTCGGGTGGTTGCTGAGGCAAAAACTCGGGCGTGGGAGGAGTTCGGAGAGGCCATGGAGAATGACTTCCGTACGGCTTCGAGGCGATTCTGGTCCACCATCCGGCGTCTCAGGGGGGGAAAGCGGTACGCGACCAACACCATTTATGGTGGGGATGGCGTGCTGTTGACCTCAACTCGGGATGTTGTGAGTCGGTGGGCGGAATACTTCGAAGACCTCCTCAATCCTACTGGCACATCTTCCACTGAGGAAGCGGAGCCTGGGGACTTTGGGTTGGGCTCTCCAATCTCTGGAGCTGAGGTCACCGAGGTGGTTAAAAAGCTCCGCGGTGGCAGGGCTCCAGGGGTGGATGAGATTCGCCCTGAGTTCCTTAGGGCTCTGGATGTTGTGGGGTTGTGTTGGCTTACGCGACTCTGCAATATCGCGTGGACATCGGGGGCAGTTCCCTTGGATTGGCAGACTGGGGTGGTGGTTCCCCTATTCAAAAAGGGGGACCGTAGGGTGTGTTCCAACTATAGGGGATCACACTCTTAAGCCTCCCTGGTAAGGTCTATTCAGGGGTTCTGGAGAGGAGGGTCCGTCGGATAGTCGAACCTCGGATTCAGGAGGAGCAGTGTGGTTTTCGTGCTGGTCGTGGAACACTGGACCAGCTCTACACCCTCAACAGGGTCCTGGAGGGCGCGTGGGAGTTTGCCCAACCAGTTTACATGTGCTTTGTGGACTTGGAAAAGGCATTCGACCGCGTCCCTCGGGGGGTTCTGTGGGGGTACTCCGGGAGTATGGGGTACCAGGCCCATTGATATGGGCTGTTAGGTCCCTGTACGACCGGTGTCAGAGCTTGGTCCGCATTGCCGGCAGTAAGTCAGGCTCGTTTCCAGTGAGAGTTGGACTCCGCCAAGGTTGCCCTTTGTCACCGATTCTGTTCATAACTTTTATGGACAGAATTTCTAGGCGCAGCCAAGGTGTTGAGAGGATCCGTTTTGGTGGCCTTAGAATCGCTTCTCTGTTTTTTGCAGATGATGTGGTCCTATTGGCTTCATCAGATCGTGATCTACAGCTTTCGCTGGAGCGGTTTGCAGCCGAGTGTGATGCGGCCGGGATGAGGATCAGTTCCTCCAAATCCGAGGCCATGGTCTTGAGCCGGAAAAGGGTAGCATGCCCTCTCCGGGTCGGGGATGAGGTCCTGCCCCAAGTGGAGGAGTTTAAGTATCTCGGGGTCTTGTTCACGAATGAGGGAAAACTGGAGCGTGAGATCGATAGGCGGATAGGTGCAGCATCCGCAGTGAAGCGGGCGCTGTACCGGTCTGTCGTGGTGAAGAGAGAGCTGAGTCGAAAGGCAAAGCTCTCAATTTACCGATCGATCTACGTTCCCACCCTCATCTATGGTCATGAGCTTTGGGTTGTGACCGAAAGAACGAGATCTCGGATACAAGCGGCTGAAATGAGTTTTCTCCGCAGGGTGTCTGGACTCTCCCTTAGAGATAGGGTGAGAAGCTCAGTCATCCGGGAGGGACTCGGAGTAGAGCCGCTGCTTCTCCACATCGAGAGGAGCCAGTTGAGGTGGCTCGGGCATCTGGTTAGGATGCCTCCTGGACGCCTCCCTGGGGAGGTGTTCCGGGCATGTCCCACCGGGAGGAGGCCCAGAGGAAGACCCAGGACACGCTGGAGGGACTATGTTTCTCGGCTGGCCTGGGAACGCCTTGGGATTCCCCCAGAGGAGCTGCTCCATGTGGCTGGGGAGAGGGAAGTCTGGGCCTCCCTACTTAGGCTGCTACCCCCGCGACCCGACCCCGGATAAGCGGACAAAAATGGATGGATGGATGGATGTATAGAGCTCAAAACAACTTACTACCTCCAAACGTTCAAATGTTTTTTTTCTTAAGAGAAGGTCTTGTTATAGTCTTAAGGGAACTGAGATTTTTGCAAAACCTCAGTATAGGACCAGTTTGAAGGGTCGGACTGTTTCGATACAGGGACTTATCTTATCGACTAATGGAACAATTTGGAAAACAATGTTGAATATGCTAAAATCTATGCTCGTGTTAAAAAAATTATCAAATCTAAGTTGTTAATAAAATACGAAAATCTTTAGTTTAATCCATTCTATTAGTAATTTTCTAGTTAACTAATGAAGTTTTTTTTTAATTCAATTACTTGAAAAACATTGCTTGAGTTGATTGTTTGGTTTGAGTTTGCTTTTTTTTTTTTAAAAAGGGCAGATAATATAAGATTATTTCTTCTCTCTACCACCTTTCATTTTATGTCTTTTATATTCTACACTGTATGTTCAAACGTTGTTTTTTTATTGATGTAAAATGAATTAATTTAATTTAAAAAAAGAATAAGAAAAAATTAATTACAGTATCACAATCGTTTCTATCTGAGATCTTCTGCTGTAATGTGCAGCTCAGGGAAACTGACAAAGTTGATCTAAAAAAGCTAAGTCTGGTCCTCTGGACATTCAAAAAACAAAACAAAACAAAGCCAAAAAAAAATTGTAGAAACGTTTTGTCTTTCATCCGAAAGACTTCCTCAGTCTGAGCTGCTGTATTCAGCTCAGTCTTATAAATAGCACCCTCTCACAGTGGATCAACCAGTTGGCTGATGACAGCCGAAACCAGCTGCTCACATGATCAAGGAGGACCATCAGTCTAACGATGGATCGTTAGCACCCTGATGGTTGTTTGCTATTCACAGAGGGCTGAGTGATACTAGCAATAACAGCATTGTAAGAGGGGGACAGTTGAACCCGGAGGCCTCCACCCCTGTTTAATGATGGACGGTTTCTTTTCACAAAGATGGCCTCCTTTACTCCTCTCTCAAACCATCGTTCCTCTCTATCAAGGATGTGAACATCTTCATCCTTGAAAGAGTGACCGCTGGCGTGGAGATGAGTGTAGACCGCAGAGTCCTGACCTGATGATGTTGATCTTCTGTGCTGGGCCATCCTTTTGGCCAGTGGCTGTTTAGTTTCCCCGATATAAGACTGATCACAGCCCTCCTGACACTGAACAGCATACACAATATTACTCTGTTTGTGCCGGGGGACTGGATCTTTGGGATGAACCAGTCTTTGCCGTAATGTATTTTGGGGTTTAAAAGCCACTGGGACGTTGTGTTTAGAAAATAAACGTCTCAATGTCTCTGAAACTCCCGCAACATACGGAATGACCACTGGTCTGGGTCTGGGTTCCTTCTTTTCACCTGATGGCTGGCTGGAGTCCTGTTTGGGTTTCTTCTCTGCTTTCAGGAAGGCCCAGTTAGGATATCCACATTTCTCTAGAGCCTGTTTTGTGTGTGATTTCTCCTTCTGTCTGGCTCCTGAGTTAGTGGGGACGCTGTCTGCTCTGTGATACAGAGTCCTGATGACTCCTAACTTGTGCTCCAGAGGGTGATGGGAGTCAAACTGTAAATACTGGTCTGTGTGGGTGGGTTTGCGGTACACCTCAGTTTGCAAATTTCCTCTATCAGAAACTGAGACCTCACAGTCCAAGAAAGCCAACCTGCCATTTTTTACATCTTCTCGTGTGAACTTGATATATTTATCCACAGAGTTGATGTGATCAGTGAAATGTTGGACTTCCTGAGATTTAATTTTAACCCAGGTGTCGTCAACATACCTGAACCAATGACTTGGTGGTCTCCCTGAAAAGGACGTCAAGGCTCTCTTTTCTACCTCCTCCATGTACAGGTTGGCAACAATAGGAGAAACTGGAAACCCCATAGCACACCCATGTTTCTGCCTGTAATATTGCTCCCCATATGTGAAGTAGGTTGACTGCAGGCACAGTTTCAAGAGTTGACACAGTTGCTCTGTGGAAAGCGTGGTCCTGCTGTTCAGAGTGGTGTCTGATTTTAACCTTAAACAGACCACCTCTACTGCCTCATCAACAGGAATGCACGTAAAGAGTGATGTGACATCAAAAGAGACCATTGTTTCATCAGTCTCCATGATGACATCCCTCACCTTATCCACAAAGTCCATGGTGTTCTGTATGTGGTGTTCTGAGCTGCCAACTAAAGGGATGAGTACAGATGCCAGATATTTGGAAACATTGTAAGTGACCGAGTTAATCATGCTAACAATTGGTCTTAAAGGTACACCTTGTTTGTGGATTTTGGGTAAACCATACAGACTTGGAGTGGCCTCCCCTGGGTACAGTCTGTGGTACAGAATACTTTCAATAGCCTTGTCCTGCTTCAAAAATTTCAGGCAAGCTATCAACTTCTTCTTGTGACCACTTCCTAGATCTCTTTTCAGTGGTTCATAAGTGGTTAAGTCACGAAGGAGAGACATAACTTTCTCATGGTAGTCTTTCTGGTTCAAAATCAGCACACACACAAAAAACCACACATACCAGTATTTAAAGTTTGACTCCCATCACCCTCTGCTCCCCTGAAGTCAAGACTGGTGTCTTTCTCCCGTTCAGCCCCCTGGTACACTGATGAGCTGCGCAGGATGAAGGCAACTGGCCGTGCTATTGAGAGACGTGTAAAATCATCTGGTCTCTCTGTGCACAAGCAAGCGTACAAAGAACATCAGAAAGCGTACGCCTATTCTCTTAAAGAAGCACGCTCCAAATATTATTCCAACATCATCAACACCTGCCCTGGAAACTCTAAACAGCTCTTCTCCACAATAACTCATCTGCTTAATCCCATTAAACAAACTCATGAGGACTCTGTTCAAAAATGCAACCTGTTCCTCTCATCATTTAAAAACAAAGTTGACACTATCAGATCTCAGCTCCACAACCTCCCTGATCTTAGTGTACCATCTACCCGTCTGCTTTCTGGGACCCTGAGCAGCTTTGATGAAGTCGCTCAGAGTGAGGTAGAGACCATCCTCAAGAAAATGAAGCCTTCATCCTGCGCCCTGGATCCCTTCCCCTCGTCTCTCATAAAATCCAATCACTCTGCAATAAGCCCATTAATCACACAAATAATAAACAAGTCTCTACAATCTGGTCATGTTCCATTGCCTCTAAAAACTGCCATCATTAGGCCTCTTCTGAAAAAATCTAATTTGGATCCCGACATTTTTTCTAATTACCGCCCAATTTCCCACCTCCCATTTCTGTCCAAAGTGCTGGAGAAAGCAGTTGCTGCTCAGCTGCAGGACCACCTACAACAACACTCCCTGTATGAGAAATTCCAGTCTGGATTCAGAGCAGCTCACAGTACTGAGACTGCACTGCTGAGAGTAACAAATGATGTCCTCATGGCTGCTGACACTGGTTCTCCCTCCATCCTTGTCCTCCTTGACCTCACTGCAGCCTTCGACACTGTGGACCATAATATCCTCCTCCACCGTCTTCATGTGGAGGTCGGTCTCTGTGACATTGTCCTGGACTGGTTCAGATCTTTCCTCTCCGATAGGCTGGAATGTGTTAGCCTTGGCAATGCCACTTCCCAGACAGTCGGTGTCTCCTGTGGTGTCCCTCAGGGGTCAGTTCTGGGGCCCCTGCTGTTTTCCCTCTACATGCTGCCTTTAGGTCAAATTATCAATCAGTTCAACATTTCTTTTCACTGCTATGCCGACGACACGCAGCTTTACATCAGGACTGGAACATCATCATCATCCCTATCTCCGTCTTCACTCACTGTTCTCTCTGCCTGCCTGGAGGAAATAAAGGCATGGATGAATCAGAATTTTCTTCAATTAAACTGCTCGAAGACTGAGGCCATATTGATTGGCACCCCTCACCAGATACAAACATCAACTTTAACAACAATCTCCTTCTCTGGTCAAGACATCCCCCTCTCCACCTCTGTTACAAATCTTGGAATAAAAATGGACTCTCATCTTACATTTGAAAATCACATTAAGCATCTGTTTAAAACCTGCTTCTTCCATCTTCGAAACATCTCCAGACTTCGCCCATCTCTGACTTTTCCTGATGCTGAGAAACTCGTCCATGCCTTTGTCTCCTCCAGGCTCGACTACTGCAACTCCCTGTTTATTGGTATCCCTGGCAAAAACCTTCAGAAACTTCAATACATTCAAAACAGTGCAGCAAGGATTCTGTTGAGAGTTCGTAAATTTGAACATATTACACCCATTCTCCATAACCTCCATTGGCTTCCTGTCACCTACAGAATTCAGTACAAAACTGCTCTCATTACCCATCAATGCTTGCACGGCACTTCACCTGACTATCTAAAGGACATTCTTGCACCATATTCATCCACCCGGTCTCTACGATCACAGAACAGTAATTTCCTTCATATTCCTCGGACCAAGTTGAGGACCATGGGAGACCGAGCATTCTGTGTGGCTGCCCCCCGCCTGTGGAACTCCCTCCCTGACGACCTGAGAGCTCCACAGTCACTGGTTGACTTTAAAAGCAGCATAAAGACCTTTCTTTTTAAGCAAGCCTATTCTGCCTCCACATGATTTTATCTTTGATCTTAGCTGATATCATTATTGATTTTACTTGATTTTATCACTTGTTTTATTTTATTTATTTTTTAAGCAAGCCTAATCTGCATCCACATGATTTTATCTTTGATCTTAGTCGATATTATTATTGATTTTATTTGATTTTATCACTTGTTTTATTTTGATCTTTGCTTTATTACACTTTGTAGCACTTTGAGATTTTTATTAATGAAAAGTGCATTATAAATGGAATTCATTATTATTATTATTATTATTGGAGCACAAGTTAGGAGTCATCAGGACTCTGTATCACAGAGCAGACAGCGTCCCCACTAACTCAGGAGCCAGACAGAAGGAGAAATCACACACAAAACAGGCTCTAGAGAAATGTGGATATCCTAACTGGGCCTTCCTGAAAGCAGAGAAGAAACCCAAACAGGACTCCAGCCAGCCATCAGGTGAAAAGAAGGAACCCAGACCAGTGGTCATTCCGTATGTTGTGGGAGTTTCAGAGACATTGAGACGTTTATTTTCTAAACACAACGTCCCAGTGGCTTTTAAACCCCAAAATACATTAAAGACTGGTTCATCCCAAAGATCCAGTCCCCCGGCACAAACAGAGTAATATTGTGTATGCTGTTCAGTGTCAGGAGGGCTGTGATCAGTCTTATATCAGGGAAACTAAACAGCCACTGGCCAAAAGGATGGCCCAGCACAGAAGATCAACATCATCAGGTCAGGACTCTGCGGTCTACACTCATCTCCACGCCAGCGGTCACTCTTTCAGGGATGAAGATGTTCACATCCTTGATAGAGAGGAACGATGGTTTGAGAGAGGAGTAAAGGAGGCCATCTTTGTGAAAAGAAACCGTCCATCATTAAACAGGGGTGGAGGCCTCCGGGTTCAACTGTCCCCCTCTTACAATACTGTTATTGCTAGTATCACTCAGCCCTCTGTGAATAGCAAACAACCATCAGGGTGTTGGCAATCCATCGTTAGACTGATGGTCCTCCTTGATCATGTGAGCAGCTGGTTTTGTCTGTCATCAGCCAACTGGTAGAGCCACTGTGAGAGGGTGCTATTTATAAGACTGAGATGAATACAGCAGCTCAGACTGAGGAAGTCTTTCAGACGAAAGACGAAACGTTTCTACAATTATTATTTTTTGCTTGGTTTTGTTTTGTTTTTTGAATGTCCAGAGGACCAGACTTAGCTTTTTTAGATTTTTCTACCTGGATTATTGAGCATGCATCAGGTTGACAAAGTTGATCTTCAGTTTGAATTTGGAAATTCTCCAATTCCTCCTGATTGGAATGAAAGAGTTATTGTTAAACTCAAAGAAATACCAGAAGTGTTTTCTCTTCATGACCTGGATTTGGATACACTGATTGGGTGAAACACCACATCCATCTTCATGATGAGACTTCATTTAAACATTGTGCTATCCCTATCCGTCCAAATGACATTGAGACTGTTTGCAATCATTTGCAAGATCTTCTGAAAACAGGAGTAATAAGGGAATCGGAGTCACCATTCTCTTCACTGATCGTAGTCGTTCGAAAGAAGAATGGGGATGTTCGGCTTTGTATAGATTATAGAAAGTTGAACCTCCAAACAGTAAAAGATGCTTATGCATTACCAAATTTGGAAGAGGCATTTTCAGCTCTCACTGTTTCATGTTGGTTCAGTGTTCTTGATCTTAAGTCGGGATATTATCAAATAGAATACATAGTTCCCACACACGTGACGAGTATTGCGCAATACCGAGTTTTTCTCCACCCGTAAAGGCAGAAATGGCGGACAAACAGACTCGAGCTACCACAGCTAAATACATTACTAGCTTCACCAAGGCACAAGAGCAAAATGGCAGTGGTCAGAGTTGAATGAGTTGGAGAAAGAAATCATGGCAGACGAAGCGGACAACTTGTCATCAAGAAGTTACTCTGATATCATTAATTATTTAATTACTACGAGGAGCGCACACCAAGGAGCTTCACAGCTTTAAATCCAAAAAAGATGTAAACTGTCTCAATCATATCTAACCAGCTAAATAAAGGTTTAACTAAAATAACACACAGCCAAAAAAAGTCCAGGCTCAACATGGACCAGGACCAGCACTTTGAGTGTTACAGTGTTGGAAGTTAGCATGTTGCGTTAGCATCTGGAGCGGAGGGTCCGTTGCACGGAGGCTTGCGGCAAGCTCAGATAGGTCAGACGGCGTGGATCCGTCGCGGCCGCGGGAGCACGTCCCATGGGATCGACGCGTCACCCGCACGACTTGGCTCCCGTCCTCCTTCCCCCACTGGGGCGGTCTCCGAGACCGTTTTCCAGGCATGAGGAGGCCGTTGTCGTGTTAGCGACATGCTAAGCTAACCATAGCTAGACGGTGCAGATAAATAATGGAAAAAAAAAACAGCTTTAACACACAGACAGTTGTACTCTAACATTGTTCTGACATTGTTTCACAAAATGATTTATGTAGAATATTTTGTTTACCGGCCAAAAGCACGGCGTCTTCTGAGCAGATCCGAGCAGTCAGAGAGCGATGGGGCTGCTATGAGTTTCTCCGATAAGATAAATCCTTCATGTTTACTTTTTTTTGGATTAAGTGAAACCTGCGCATTGCCCAAACGTCTACCCGACTGGAACACCCACTGACCCAACATGAAGTAACCATTGCAATTAATTAGAAATTAACAAAAAAAAAAACATGAAAAATACACATCCAGTAGACTGTCCTGCAACTGCTGCTCCGCCTCCACGCATGAGGGTATACCCGGAAATTCCACAGATGTGACGTCACATGGGAACTATGTATTGGAAGAAGGTGATAAGCCTAAAACTGCATTTGTGACTCCTCTTGGGTTTTGGGAATTCAACAGAATGCCCCAAGGTGTGACTAATACACCCAGTACTTTCCAACGCCTTATGGAGAAGTGCATAGGTGATTTGCATTTAAAAGAAGTTTTGGTCTTCTTGTATGATTTGATTATCTTCTCTGACACCCTAGAAGAGCATGAAAGTAGGTTGATAAGAGTGTTGCATCGACTCAGAGATTATGGTCTTAAATTATCACCACAGAAATGTAAAATTTTCCAAACTTCTGTACGTTATTTAGTCCATGTAGTTTCTGAGCATGGAGTTGAAACAGATCCAGAAAAAAATAGCTCTTTAAAATCCTGGCCAGTTCATCAAACTTTAAAAGAACTGCAATCGTTTCTTGGATTTGCGGGCTATTATCGCAGGTTCATCAATGGCTATGCTGTTATTGCAAAATCTTTAAATGACCTGATGAAAGGGTACCCCCCTGCCCGCAAATGTGGCAGCAAAGCTACCTTCACCATGAAAAGCCATGATGCAAAGCAACCTTTTAAGGAAAGGTGGACTGCACAGTGTCAATCTGCTTTTGACACATTGATTGATAGATTGACAACAGCTTCAGTGCTCGGTTTTGCAGACCCAAGTCAACCTTACATTCTGCATACAGACGCCAGTACCATTGGGCTTGGAGCTGCTCTTTATCAAGAACAAGAGGGGAGGCTACGAGATATATTATATGCTAGCCGTGGGTTGTCTGCCAGTGAAACTAGATATCCAGCCCATAAATTAGAAATTTTAGCTTTAAAATGGAACGTAACTGAAAAGTTCCATGACTATCTTTATGGCTCTAGGTTTATTGTTGGTACAGATAACAATTCATTAACATATGTCTTGACCTCTGCTAAGCTTCATGCTGCTAGCCATTGATGGTTTGCTGCACTATCTACATATGACTTTAAATTGCAGTACCGTGCGGGCAGCCAAAACCGAGATGCTGATGCCCTCTCCAGGAGACCACACCCCCAGACATCTGATCCACAGTGAGAATAGGTTATATGGTGCAGCAGTTCATCACAGCACATATGAATGAAGCAGAGGATGCTGCAGAACTCACCCCAGATGTAGTAAGAGCCATTTGTCACAACTGCCTGCTGAGAGGCCAAAGTCCAGATGATCATTTGGAGAAAAAACATTACTTTGGTTGAAACTATGAGTATGACCCCTACAGTTCTCCCTGATTTGTACATTGATGAATCCCAAAGGGGGTTGGCAGTGCTTCCATCACTGTCCCTTTAAGACATCAAGGAGAAACAAAGAGCTGATCCTGTTTTGAGGAAAGTTATTCATCAGCTTGAAACAGGAGAGAAAATCCCTCCAATTGCAAGGGCTGAGCTTCCTGACCTTCCGCTGATGATGAGAGAATGGAAACGCCTTGAACTAAAAGATGACATTCTATACAGAAGAAGGCAGGATGGTGAGGTCCTATCATTTCAGCTTGTGTTGCCAGAAGAATGTCATCCTGTTGTTCTTTCGGGCCTTCATGATGATATGGGCCACATGGGGGTTGAAAGAACACTTGGCCTAGTAAGATCTAGATTTTTCTGGCCACGCATGTCTGTAGATGCTGAAAACAAGATTAAAACCTGCAATCGCTGCATTCGCCGGAAAGCTTTGCCAGAACGAGCCGCACCATTAGTAAACATCCAGACCAGCCGGCCACTTGAGCTCCTGTGCATGGATTATCTATCAATTGAACCTGATAAAAGCAACACAAGAACATTCTTGTCCTCACAGACCATTTCATTAACTATGCTATGGCTTTTCCAACAGCCAATCAAAAGGCAAAGATCATTGCGAGATGTCTATGAAAGAATTTTGTTGTGCATTATGGGTTTCCTGAGTGCTTGCACACAGACCAAGGGCCTGATTTCGAGTCACACCTCATCAAAGAGCTCTGCAACATTGCTGGCATTAAAAAGTCACATACCACGCCATACCACCCCCGTGGGAACCCTGTTGAAAGGTTCAATAGAACTTTGCTCAGCATGTTGGGTGCATTGGAGCCAGAGCAGAAAACTAGGTGGAAAGAGTATGTCAAACCACTTGTTCATGCTTATAATTGCACCCGAAATGAGGTTATTCCATACGAGTTGATGTTTGGTCGCTGTCCAAGACTTCCTGTTGACATAGCCTTGAATTTACCTGTCAGAGATCCATCATCTCAATCACACTCTCAATATGTGCAGAGCCTGCGTTCTCGGCTGAAGGAAAGTTTTCAGCTAGCTTTCAAAAATGTAGAAAAGATGGCAAGAAGAAACAAGATTCGTTTTGATCAAAGAGTGAAACCAACCAGTCTTGAAGAAGGTGATCGAGTATTGGTCAGAAATGTGAGGCTCAGAGGCAAGCATAAACTAAAGGATAAGTGGGATACAAACATCTATGTGGTGATTGGTCGTGTGGGTGATCTTCCTGTGTATGTTGTAAGACCAGAAACGGAGCCCCCTGAGGGACCCGAACTCTGCACCGTGATCTTCTTCTCTCTTGTGGATTTCTTCCTCAGACTGAAGAAGTTGACCAGCCAGTTTCTACACCTCCTCGTATGTCTTGGACCCGCAGTCACCAGGAACTAGTGGAGGACCTGGAGGGGAGACTGGATGGAGAGGATGAAGAATGGAGTGCACCCCGGTTTTCAGTTTTGCCAACCGTGAAAGTCAGTGTTGAGGGTACAGTTCCAGCCCAGCCCACGAACAAAGTTCTAGTTCCTGAGACGGAAAGGCAGAATTCCTCAATTGATGGGGATAAGTTGTCTCTACTGTCTGATGCTATGGATCCACTTCCAGCCCTGGAAAAAGTTCCCATAGAAGATCAGATAGACCCAGGAAATGTACCTGAGCCTGAACATGTTCCTGAGCTAAATCCATCTAAGGAAGATTTGGAGTTCCATGACCCAGTAGAGACGTTACCAGATTTTACCATACCCTCACCGCATTCCACTGAATCACCTATAGTTAGTCCTGAGGCTAGTGATGGTTTAGAAGTTGAACAGCCAATTCGTCAGTCTAGTCGACAACCAAAACCAATTAAGCGCCTTCAGTATGCTGCTTTAGGCAATCCATTAATTTCTGTAGTGCAAACTCTTTTGCATAGTTTAGCTGTGGCTTATGATGAAATGTTCACTGAATCTGTTTCGGATGCTCCTGTATGTTCTAGGGTCAAGATAATTTAGCATGCACTGGCGTTGCATGGATTTAAGGGGGAGGATGTAACCTAGGTGTAAATTTCAGCTTCTATTCGCTGGACTTTCCACTCTTTATTCCCTTCATGCATCAAATCTTGCAATAGTTCAACTGCATCATCATTAATTCTCGCGAGACTACTGAACAGCCAATCACTGTTGAGTATCAAGGTCACATGCTCCACTGCAGCCTAAAGCTAGATTTATACTTGATGCATCGCGCAGTGCGCCAGGGTGCGCACGCCAAAAGTGACGCAATATCACCGTCCTGCCCCTGCGCGTAGACCCTTTGCGTCGTTTTGGCGTGTTTCGTGCACCTCCGAATTTTTTAAACTCCGCAAGGCTAGTGTGCGCGCTATAGGCGCTACTGAATTGATTGACAGATCAGGTGGGTACCTCACCCGACAGCCTTCACGCTCTTCACGCCAGAGCCTGCAGCTGTCTGCGCTGCTGTGGTCGTGGAGATGGCGTCGTGACGCATGGAGGAATGTTTTGTATGTGACACAAATGTATTAAATTCCCCTTCATCCCCGATCTGGATTTTTTATTTTTTTTTTTGACAAAAGTCAAGTGATCGCTTCCTCCTCCGCTGACTCCATGCATTAAAACCGTAAGACACAATAACTGTTGTTCTATTATGATTTGCTCCTCTAATAAAGACAACAGTTCAGCACACGAGCGGAAAGCCATTTTTTGTTGTTGTAACGTCAAACAGTTCTTCTTCTACAGTAGATTTCTTGTTCTACACCCTTTCTTGCAACATATGCATAGGTTGTAGAGGGTACTGCCACCTGCTGGTCCGTAAATGAACAGCACTTTGCCATGCGCCGCCGTGCGTCAACTATAAACACTGTAAACGCATGAAGCCGCACGGCTCAGTGCGCGCGCAGTCCGCACGCTACAGCCAGCGGACCAAAGCGCGAGTATAACGAGGCCTTGAGTGTCAGGTATATCATCTGGAGTGGGGGAGTAGGAAAGATTAGAACACGTTGGGAGGAGCAGAGCTGCAGGAGCCAACTACCACGAACTGAGAAAAAATGAAAGAAAGCTTAAATACGATAGAAACTGCTGATCTGGTGAGTTTCAGCATGTCACTTAGCGGTTAGCTTATTGATGACATTGAGGGCCAGTTTACACGGCGAGTATTTTGAGTGTAACCACTACTTTCTCTTTGCGACTTTGCTTATCGCCTACACGACGCTGCTGCCCCCCCTCGATGACTCCGATACTTTCCTGACCCTGCTCTCAAGGTGGAACTTTTTCGCAGACCCCCCGCTGATAATGTAAACATCTCCCGTGGAGCTTTTGTTTCAACACATGCGCGCAGCCCGCATGCGCGTGGACAGTCTGACATTTCACGTGTCACGCTGCAAAATATAACAGTTTAACAATAATAAACAGTATTTATGTTGGCGTGGGAGATGTAAATTTATCTGAACTACAGTATCTATCTGGACTCGTTACATTTTTTAAACAGTGCGTAACGTGCTGTGAAAATGAAGACACCAGGTTTATTTTTTATTTATTTATTTATTCAGCACCACAAAGTTTAAACACAAACACTGAGAATTAAACTGAACACACTATTAAAACACGTGAACCGAACTGTAACTACGTTAATGAACTGGACTCTTGCTGTGTGTTCATCTGGACCCATCAGAACCGCCGTCTGCCTGTTTCGACAGCTTCTCCACCTGGCATAAATAAATAAATAAATAAATAAAAACTCAGTTGTTGTGTGATCAAAGTAAACACAAGCAAACATTATATTAAGAACGTTGATTTACCTGCTGTAAGTCAGCTGTTTATCACGGAGGAAAGTCCGGTTCTGGTCCACAGTCCACTCAGCGGTTCTGGTCCACAGTCTCAGCGTCTGGTGTGCAGCTTGTTAGATGAAGCGGGTCCCACTGACTCAAATCTGTTGACTCTTATCCAAATTCCAGCTTTAACTTGTTGTTAACTTGTTGACAACAACTTGTAGTTAGCTGATTTTAGCCAGAGAGGAAAACAGACGAGGCAGGCTGCCTCTCGGCTGCTGTTTACCTCAGGCTGCACGCATGCGCAGTAGTGAAGGTTCCAAAAATCACAGCGCCATCTAATGGCCCAGCATGGTAACTACAGTGAAATCATGAGGACGGGGGGTGGAGGGGGAGAGAGTCGTATCCACAGAATTCAACCGTGTCAACGCAAAACTTTTCACCTAATTAACATACCCAAAACATCCGTTTCCCCCACACAGTGTCCGTGTAAACAGGGCCTGAGTGTTAGTTTTTGTAGCTGTGAACAACCAACTGGAGAACAACAAGGTACCTTAAATATGTATTGAGCACTTGTTTAGATTGTTTTTACATTTCATGTCAACTAATTTATATGGTGTGTATTTATTGGATTTTTCATGGATGTAATTTATATTGAACTTTATATTTATTGAATATGCATATTGACTGAAAATGATTGTTGGAATTATTTATAGTGCAAAGCGTGCCATTTATTGAATTTGTGTGCACACTAGAATGTTTTTGATTATGTATGTATTGAGAAAATGGTCCTGTTCTATTATGCAGGCCAGGTTGATGGCGAGCTGAAGGTCCAGGCCTAGAGCCTAAAGAAAGGATTGCACTTGTAGTGCCTGAAAACTTCTGTTTCTCCTGCCAGGCTGGTAGGAGGCTCCTTGCAGCCAACTGAACAATTTTGTCCCCATTCCAATGTGACCAGAAAGTTCATTCTCAATAGTCCAGGTATCAAACCACTTGAACCACTTTGGACATGTCTGCCTGCCTGGGAGGAGTCGACGAGGGACAAGCCCCCAGAAACCATCTTGGCTACAGCAAACTGGTTGGTCCACTTAAGTTGTTTACTTGGTGGGGTAGCTTCAGTTTGCTTTGGACTGCTCTGACTGACGAAGCCCTCTGGAGTGAGGGTGAAACGTTTCTACTAAAAAGAAACTGTCCAGATGAACTGATTGAGAATGAGCGGATTTGATACCTGGACTATTGAGAATGAACTTTCTGGTCTTGAACCACTTTGGACATGTCTGCCTGCCTGGGAGGAGTCGACGAGGGACAAGCCCCCAGAAACCATCTTGGCTACAGCAAACTGGTTGGTCCACTTAAGTTGTTTACTTGGTGGGGTAGCTTCAGTTTGCTTTGGACTGCTCTGACTGACGAAGCCCTCTGGAGTGAGGGTGAAACGTTTCTACTAAAAAGAAACTGTCCAGATGAACTGATTGAGAATGAGCGGATTCCAATGTGACGTTGTCAGCCCAGGACTTGCACTGAATTAAGCACTTTGATTGACTTGCTTGGGACCTGAACCAACCCCATCTAGGGGTGAAAGAACTGAAGGGTGTGGGTTGGTGCCTATGGAACAGTGGGATTGTTTTATCCCCCCCCCCTTTTTTTGTTTTATATGGCCATATGTTTGATTTCACTAATGTTGTAAATATGTAAATACTTTTCTGCACTCTAAATATAAGCCACCTGCAACTGCAAACTTCCAGTCCTTCTGCTCCTTCATGAGATGCATCTTATCTTCTGAGAAACTAGCCCATTCGACATTTTTCTTTATTAACCATTGACATATTGCAGCATATTACTTTTTATAAATATGTTACACTTATATACTATTTCTTTTTATACTTTATATTTTTGTTATTTTTTAGTGTAACTGAGTAACTTACAGAGTGCAAAATTTCGTTCCACCTCATATACCACATGTGATGCAATGACAGTCAAGAAACTTGAACTTAAACTTTCATGTTAAAAGTGATCAATCTGACTGCTGGAGAAGGAAACAGAGCTGCCAAGAGCGAGACGGAGGCAGTGTGTGATGACGTTTGTCCGAGACTCTTCAATTCTGACATTGAAGAGGACTTGAATGGTTTTAGTGCACAGGAGGAAGAAGAACATATTGATGAGTGAATTTTGGTTCAGTACTTTTGTTTTAGTTGTGTTAAATGCATTTTTCCGAATAAAAGCATTTACCGGGTGTTCCCCCCCCCCACTGGGTTTTGTGGGCTCTGCTGAACAGTAGTCACATAATTTTTTTTTTTACTCTTTATTTAACTTTTTTCATTTTTACGATAACACAAATAACACACTGAGTTAGGGGTACTGATACTTGGTTAAAAAAGAATGACAATAATACAAGATGTTGTACATAGTTATGCTTCCTTGATCTTGTAGGCCAGCCATTTAGACCAGCGTTTGTTGTAAGAGTGTCCTTTAATATGTAGAAGATGTGTCAGTTTTTCCATAGAGTGAATTTCCTCTATGACTTCCCGCCAATTGTCCAGTTGGGGGGGAGGTTTCTTTAGCCAGTTCCAATAGTCTGATCCTCGCCTTCCTGCACAGCTCCGCTCAATTCTCATTTCCCTTCACTGCTCAGTCTGGGACTTCTCCCATAGACAACGATTTCTCCGGTAGATTTTTGACCGGACCAATCAGAGAACAGAAGGGGCGGAGTTTTTGGCCCCTAACCCACGCCCCCACCTGTCCCAGCGCGCAGCCAGCGAGCATTCACATGTTCTCATTCAAAGCGATGCAAAGCGATGCAGGACTGTTTTATATGTGACACAAATGTGTTAAATTCCCCTTCTTAATCCCTTATCTGGAGTTTTCTTTTGTTTTTTTGGCCAAAAGTCAAGTGATCGCTCCCTCCTCCCTCCTCCTCCTCCTCTCTCTCCGCTGAGTGCAAAGAATAAGGAAATGACTGAGGTTGTCACGAGAGAATTAAACTAGGGTTTTACGTTGCTGCCCGAGTCCCTGCATATTTTCTGGTCTTCTGGTGTGCTGGACCAGCGCTACATGGTTTTATTTTATTTTATTAGAACGTTTTATTAACATATAAACACAGAATATGCAGCGGCAGCGAGAGACTGCAGCAGGAGGCGGAGCTGAAGTCAAGTTCGGCAGAGCACAGAGGGGGAGGGAGCAGAATGCTTTCCCTGTTCAAAATTTTTCTAAGATCCAATGGTTTTGTTCCTCAGGCAGAGGCCACGCCTCCAGCAAGAATCGTTTCTCTATGGAGAAAGTCCAGACCCTAGTACGAAGCGAAGTGAAGAACAAGGGTCTGGTTTTAACCAGGCTACAGTTCCAAGTACGGTAATAGCTTTTTCGCTTGCTATTGATAGGATCTTGAATAGGTATTCATCTTCTTTTTGAAGCACTTCTCCAGTTATCTGTCCCAGCAGGAAAGTTCTGGGGTCCTTGGGGATGACATATCCCAAAATACTCCCGGTGATTTGACAGACTCCATCCCAATAAGGTGCCAGCTTTGGGCAGGACCAAAATATGTGAGAGTGATTGACATTTTTATGACCACATAATCTCCAACATTGCTGTTCTTCTCCTCTATATCTACTGGTAATTTGAGGTGTGATGAAAAACCTAGTTAAGCACTTCCACCCAAATTGTTTCCATCTTTTAGAACTGGTAGTTGTCTGTTGTGTTTCACACATTAAAAGCCAATCCTCCTCTGTATTTTTTACTCCCATTTCCTTTTCCCATTTTGACTTAATGTTCAAGGTATTATTTCCATTATGTTTCTGCAGCCCTTTATAGTTTGGAAACAGTTTTACTTGGGAGGTGAGTATAAGCATTTGTAAAGATTTGCACAATAGTATTACCTTCTGGAGGGACCCCTTTTTTATTTTGTTATCGTAGAAATGTCTTACTTGAAAGTATTTAAATAAATCTCTGTTCTCAAGGTTATATTCCCTTTTCAGTTGTTCAAATGTTTTAAAGGTGTTACCATCTACAAACTTGCATAATGCTATCAGTCCTCTATCTTTCCATCCCAAAAAGGAATAGTCTAACTCTCCTGGTCAGAAGTCAGGGTTGCAGGAAGGCCACATCAGGAGTTGGCAATTTGTATTTGCCAACTACTTCTTTCCAGATTAACAATATGTCATCAATTATACGATTCCCATTTTCGTCTGAAACTATTTTGCCTCTGATGGAGATGTTCAATATTTATCATCTAAAACTAATTACTCTGACCCAATAATTATAACCCAGCTCACTTATATCAAATATTCTCTGTTCCCTTTAAACACTTATATTTGATAGTACAAACATGTTGTTTGCTTTTGTCTTTGATACAGAAAAGACAGTCTTACAGCCTTGACAATGTTTGGATTAGATGTTCTTGTTTGATCAGAACCATGACTTGTTTGTTTTATCTGTAAGACGTCAGAGCTTGTCAAACTCCACCTGCTTCTTGTTTAAATAGCTTGTCATGTCCAGTACAATTCGGAATTGTGCTGAACAATGTATTTGAGACCAAACTAAGTTTCAAAAGACATTAAAAAGCCTTCCCCTTTGCAAAGTTGTTTGTCTGATTTAACACTGTTCTCTTGTTTATCTTGTGTGGTTTTTATTAAGGTAACAGGGGTTTAAAATCCCCATCATTATGGTGCCGAAAACCCATTCTCCCAATACCTGCTCCTGATGACCTCTGAACGGAGCGCAGCTGCGAGGCACGGTAAATATGACAGAAAGTCCAGTGATTGGGTTTGTCTCTGGCCGGCTTCCTCTGTCCATTTGGTGCGATCAGGGTCGGGTTGGCGGAGATTTCCAGACATCCGCACAGGTCAGCAAGAACGTGAGTGTTAAATAGTGTTTGTTGATATGTTGTTTTTAAAACAATTTGATTACAGTAACAGGAACTAGTTCACCCTGAGCCGATGACTTGAAATTTTGAATGAGGTGTCTGCTTTTCGATAACTAGGCGAATTTTGCGCACACGCTAGTTGGCAGAACCAAGATTTCTGTGATTTATAAGCGAGGGCGGCCAAAAATACGCCGAGACCAGAAATGTGAGGCTGGCCGCCAGACCTTAAATTGGACGTTTAGTGTGTCCGGCCAGGCAAGAAGAGAAATTAAGACAAGAACGTTTATTTTTATATTTGACGCGTCATTCTGTTTTTGTTTAGTCCTTTTTTACGTGTATGTTTGTGTTTCTGGAGCCCTGCACCTCTGGTTTTTTTTCTTCCTCCCATTTTCCTCAGTGTGTGCATGTGTAGCTTGGCTCCTGTCTGTTATCTGTTTTCTGTGGGCCTATAAACAATATGTGGTTCTGCTCACGGCCTTGAAGTGCAGCTGCTGCAGCTTGGCAGAACCCCCCCCACCCCCCATCCTGCAACCCCACACCTCCACCTCCACCCCACCCCTCATCCCCCCTACCTCCCCCCTCCCCCCACCACCACTGTGCCAGCTTGGATTTGGGTTGACTCACTGCAAGTCAGAAATACAGCACTTGGTTTCAGAGCAGAAACTAAAAAA
>JBBPBX010025224.1:0-11923 GCA_038048925.1 Garcialebias charrua | reverse complement strand
TAAAGAGCTGTTACACAGTTAAGTAGATTTTAAGAGCTGTTTCCTTTAAAGAGTTATATAATGTGACTGAAATGATTAATAATAAAAATGCTTTATTAGAAGTAACTTTTCAGCAAGTAGGTTAAATACGCACAAGAATCCAGCCAACTCGCCAGGAGTGAAAGACACATTTCACTGTTAAAACCTAATTTTGATATTGATTTGCATAAATTATGACCATTAATGGCAAAAAGAGGTCTGGTAAATTTGAAAGGGAATTAGAATAACATATCATTTGACCATGCAATGCATAATCTTTGACAGCAGTAAGAGTTGTTTTTATTTCAAACAGATTGGGGCTGTGTATACAGTAATAATAATATGGAATATTAAAACGGGAAGTACCACTCACAGACACGCCTTGACTGAATACACATTTTTTATTTTAATCAATACTTTTCTATTTAGGACATAATTTGGATCTCAGTTTATAATAAGTGAGAATTGGACTTGTAAACATTGAAACTTGGAACCACAGGGCAAAATCATCCAGCCCATGCTTTAACTTTTGATAAGTAAACCACTGAAAAGTGGTAAAATTTCTAGTTTCAGGTTAAATTGACAATTTTACTCATACGTAAATTAATGATTTTAGATCTGTTATGCAGATCAGATTAAAAGGATGCCTCTGTTGAAAATTCACTTTTATGTAATGAACATTTTAAATTCCATTGTGCAAACCAGAATTACAGAGGTGACTCTATTCAAGGTAAATGCTTATAGGAATAACATGATTACTTTGAACCTGGTTTGTTAAGGATTTTTACATTTTTCTATTTTTCTCATTTTTTTTTCTTAGAAGCGGCCTCACAATGTTTGTGGAGCGAAAACGTAAGTCTGAAGGACCTCACGACACTTTGCAGAACACATAGTTAGTAATACATATATTAAGATAGGGTCATGTCAAAGAACACATGCAACGTCTGAATTTTTGAATCACAAACTACTGTGGTTATTGATTGGATCGGATCAGATTTGATATTAAGGGCGTGTCCAGAAACTGGCTCACTGACTTCACCGAGAACACCATGACTGGACTCCCAGGCTGCCCTGCTCAAAATAAACATTCGAGGGGCTTAAAAGGCTATGGCACTGGACGAGGGCGGTGCACTGGACTTTTATCTGAACAAAAGACACCACAAAGACTTTCACAAAGAACTGTCAGAACACGGTCATCAAACACAAATGGCCAGGATATGCGGTCCGGGTGTGAAGGATCGATGAGAAACAAAGATATCACCCAGAAACAAAGATCTCACTGGATGCTGTGACAAGAGGGAGCTGAACAGGTTCTCCAAAAAGACAAAGAGAACAGGTCTTGAAGTCACGCCAACTACCCAGCAAAAGGTCATGCCCCCCGTATGGATCTGTGAAGATCTGTCAATAATCCTGGCATCGTGTTTCAAAACTGCAGTCTGCTATGATTAATTTTATTTAATGAAACACATTCTCATGATATGGCTTGCTAGACAAGCAAGGCCACAGAATTTGTAGTTTATATTGTACTTATGTGGGTCTGACGACTTATTTTTCCGCTTCCTGTAACTCCGTGATGAAACAGAGATGATGATCCCAGCTCATAACCCTGAAACAAGTAAATATTTATATTTTTTGTTTTTTGCAGATTAAAATTGTGTCTCCACAGACATTCAATGTTTTGTGGAGCTGAAGGAAGGATAGCAGATTGTCCTTGACGGGAGTGCATTTTGGTTGGTCTGGTTTGCCACAAGGGAATTATTGTTAAAACAATTTTTATAGCTTTATGCTTTAAATCTTAGATTGTTATTTATACCATACCACTTTATTTATAGAGCACTTAGGCTGACGCGGGCCAACCAAGGTGCTGTACGATAGAAACAAGCCAAGCAGACAGGAAAAAAAAACAAAAACGAAAACAAATTATATAGAAAAAGCAACAGAAACTAGCTAAAATAGTGAACAGTGTATATTACAGAGAGGATCAAAACAAATCACATCATGTTAAAGTTGAAAGAATAAAAGTGGGTTTTTAATCAAGACTTAAAGACTGTGAGTGAGGGAGCCTGCCTGACACTCAGTGGCGATATATAATAATGCAATAAGGGAATATTAGGAAGTGTTCCTAGAAATAACTAATAATAATAAAGAATATATCACTAATAACATTGAAGATGGCTCATAAAAGGAAACAGCTCATTCATTGATTAGTTCATCAGTTATACAAAAATAACTTTTTAGATTTTTTATATTCAACAGCGTAGCCATTCAAAGAATAATTTAAGAAGAATGAAAAATTGACACGTTGTACTGTAGGATAAATCAGATAAACCTACAAACCACATTGCTTTGGTATATGTTGTTTAATAAACAGGTACTATATATGTCATTTGATAAACAGGTATTTATTTTTAACAGATCCAAAAAGAAAAACGATGGGGGACGCCCTGGAGTTTGGGTCTATTCAAAAGGTTGATTTGAAAGGTTGATTTTGAAATGTGGTGGTTCTATATTTTTAAAACACGACTGACCCTGACTATAGACTGGACTTATTTTGAGAACATGAACCACATGTTTGTGTTGTGAATTCTTTATTACTACAGCGCTGTATGTCTATATATATATATATATATATATATATATGTTATGGCTGTATGTCTATATATATATATATATATATATATATATATATATATATATATATATATATATATATATATATATATATGTTTATCTATATATATATATATATATATATGTTTATGGCTGTATGTCTGTCTATACGTATATGTCTGTCTATGTCTGTATGTATGTTTAGACTTTTTCTACAGACTATGAGAAAGGTAAAGTATTTTAAGTGAGTATAAAACGTCTCCGTCTCCTGCTACTCACTTTGATGATCATGCTAATTAAGAATAACTTACTAATTAAAAACTAACCTCAAATCAAAGTGAGTGATTACTCATTTTCACTGAAGAATGAAATCATTTGTTGTTGTGTTGTTTTTTGCCATTAAATACAAATGTTTTAGATAGTAAGAATGGAATTTTATTTTAAGTTTAAAGAAACAATTATTATTATAGCCAATTACAGAATTTAGTTTAAGTTAACAGATTTGACTCACTAAGGAGTTACCCACAGTTTGACCTTCCCCAGACCACAAATGGCTCATGGGATCCAAAGGCCTTAGTTTTATTTAACAATTTGCAAGTTTTTTTTGGTGTCCAGTTCTCCTCTCAAAAGACTACAGGTTTCCGGAACTCCTTCAGGGGGAGTTGCCAGTGATGCCAGTGAATCCCGCCTTGAAACGAGGTCCTGCTAGGGACGGCTGAAAACGAGGGTGAACGGGACCCCAACAGGTGGTGGAAAGGACGCGTCATCTTCTCGAGAGAAAAAGCAGCAGCTGTTACATCTGAGTGACCGGTGCTCCCCTGAAAGAGAAGTTTGGAGCAATCGCTGAGCCAGATTTTGAGATGGATCTGGTCAGAGCAAAGTTCCCCACTTTGTCAGGACATATCAGAGTCAGAGTCAGAGTCAGAGAGAATTTATTGTCATTTGCACCGCATGTAGTACATGTGTTGAAAACGAGATTATGTACACAGGGTCCCAGTTACATCCAACAACAAATGCAAGAGAAATACAATAATAACATCTAGGATTAACTAAGAGAGACATCACATCAGCTAGTAATACACTAAGCCCTAATGTAGTAGAAAAACATCATTATAAACAGCAGCACGAACATGAGCAGATGGTCACAGATGAACGTAGCAACAAGAAACAGAAACATATGGCTTGACTATACCCTATGACACACACAATTCAGGTTTGCGACCTGCTACTGTGCCCGCAATTCATGCCTGAATGGACTAAACACCCAGTAACAGGTAGCTGGACAAGACAAGATTACATGAAACCGTTGTCTGAAGACGTGAATGATGCCCATCAAACTGCCTGATGCCCTCCGCCCACAGGGCGCACAAAAAGCTCTCCCCAAGAAGAAAAAGACCCGCACAGAAAATCCCCAAGAAGAAAAAGACCCGCACAAAAAGCTCTCCCCAAGAAGAAAAAGACCCGCACAGAAACTCACAGAAGAAAAAGACTTGAACAAAAGCTCCCCCAGAAGAAAAAAAAACTCTTCTCCCCCCCAGAATGAAATGAACTTATTCCACAGACAAAAGCTTTCCCCCAAGCAGAACTGGACTGATCTCGTAAGCAAAAGCTTTCCCGCAGAAAAACTGGACTTATTCCACACACAAAGAACTCCTCCCCCCCCAGATGAAATGGACTTGTGCCCCACAATTTATGCCACAAACAAATCCCCAAGGGACAGAAAGAACTTGTTCTGAAAACTGGACACTCCCTCCCCTGGGCAGACACTGAACTTACCCCCCCACTAGAAGAAAATGGATCATATGAAAAAGAATGGTTGATCTATTTCATATTTTAAGTTCAAGAAGTTTGTTTTCGCTTTCCTGGGCGTTAGTTAATATCAAAGAAGTTTCAAACCAACTGAAAACGTCCTTTATTTTTGTGCCCATAAAGGGCTACTTTGTTGTGTGTTTGAGAATTATTTCCCACATCTTTGAAAGTGTATAAGTTCCATTTAATTGTTTAACACGACAAATTAGATTGGTTCTTTTTTGGTTAAAACAAATTAGATTGGTTCTTTGGTTAAGACAAATTAGATTGGTTCTTTTTATTTTAAAACAAATTAAATAGCTTATTTCTTTTATTTGTTTAAACACAAATAGATTAGTTCTTTATATATATGTTTCTTCTCAAAAGTTCTATTTCTTTGGAAAAACTTGGTTTTTGTGGGTAAATAGACTAATCCCTGCTAAATATATATTATTCCTTTTAAAACTTTTTGACATAAGCCATGAAATAAGACCATACTCATTGCAAAATTCTCCTCAAATCTTTATTTCTCTCAAACATTGAAATAAGTCATGAAATATGACAATCAACAGAGTTCTCCAAAACTTTATAATCTCTCAAACCATCCTAAAAAGGTGATCCTGAGTTTTTTCAGGGCGTTACTGTGGAGGCACGGGACGGTGGTGTGAGTTTTTTGCCTCTAATTAGAAATTCGGCCTCAGGGGTTGTTTTCCGCACCGCTCACATAATTGATAATGATCAGTTTATATATGATAAAGAGGATGGAATGATGGAGATGTTCAATATTTATCATCTAAAACTAATTACTCTGACCCAATAATTATAACCCAGCTCACTTATATCAAATATTCTCTGTTCCCTTTAAACACTTATATTTGATAGTACAAACATGTTGTTTGCTTTTGTCTTTGATACAGAAAAGACAGTCTTCTAGCCTTGACAATGTTTGGATTAGATGTTCTTGTTTGATCAGAACCATGACTTGTTTGTTTTATCTGTAAGACGTCAGAGCTTGTCAAACTCCACCTGCTTCTTGTTTAAATAGCTTGTCATGTCCAGTACAATTCGGAATTGTGCTGAACAATGTATTTGAGACCAAACTAAGTTTCAAAAGACATTAAAAAGCCTTCCCCTTTGCAAAGTTGTTTGTCTGATTTAACACTGTTCTCTTGTTTATCTTGTGTGGTTTTTATTAAGGTAACAGGGGTTTAAAATCCCCATCAGCCTCCCAGACGTGTTTGGGGTTGTACCCTGCCCTGGCTAAATTCAATCTGCTTCCACCCAGTCTCCATTTCTGGGGAGCACCAACAAACCATACCTCTTATTTGGGATGTGTAGAAGTATTGTTTCAAATTTGGAAGTGCCAGACCCCCCTGGTCTCTATTAATTTGGAGTGTTTTCAACTTTATCCTTGGTCTGGTCCCGGACCACATAAATCCTGAGATCAGCCTATCCCAGTCCTAAAACTGTGCATTAGGTATCCTAATAAGCAAAGATAAAAAAGGTACAAAAAACGAGGGAGCAAATTCATCTTTACTATTTCCAATCTAGCTGTAAAGTCCAGAATTAACCTTGCCCAAACTGTCAGGTCTTTTTGTATAGTTTCAGTAAGTTTACCAAAGTTTAAACTGAATAGTTCGTCCAAATCTTGGGGAATAAAGACTCCTAGATATTTTAGATTTTTGGCATCCCACTTAAGTCTGTATGTCTGTCTTATAAATTTATTGGGGGAGTAGTTAATTGTCAAAACTTGTGTTTTTGTGATGTTTGGACTGTAGCCTGACAGTTGACCAAATTCGACTAGAGCTGACATGAGTTTGGGGAGCGTTAAATTTGGGTTATGGAGGTATGCGATTACATCATCTGCGAAAAGGCCTACGGTACTTTGTGTTCGGTATTTGCAAAACTAACACCCTTTATCTCATCGTTTTCTCTAATGGCCTGTGCCAAGGGTTCAATGAAAATTGCAAAGAGTGTTGGGCTTAGACAGCATCCCTGGCGGGTTCCTCTGTGTAGTTGGAAGCTATTCGTTAGATGCCCATTAATTTTTATTCTGGCCCGTGGTTTATCATATAGTGATCGTAGGCAGTTAACAAACTGATTATTAAAGCCCATACGTTCTAGTACCTTGTATAGAAAGGTCCAATTGACCCGGTCAAAAGCTTTTTCTGCATCTAGGCTAACTAGTGCAACGTTGAGATCCTGCTTTTTGGCTTGAGTTATTATATGTAATGTTCGTCTTATGCTGTCTTGAGTTTGTCGGCCTTTGATGAATCCCGTCTGATCTTCATGTATTAGATATGGTAGGTAGTGCTCCATTCTCCTAGAAATGATTGATGTAAAAATTTTATAGCCTACATTCATAATTGAGATTGGGTGATATGATTCACAGTGTTCAACATTTTTCCCCTCTTTAGGGAGGACAGATACTACAGCCTCTCTCCAAGATGGTGGAATCTCTGCCCTACTCAAAGTCCAGTTAAAGGAGTCGAGTAGGGCAGGGGAAAGCTCCTTTCTAAACACTTTGTACCATTCATTTGGGTAACCGTCACAACCAGGACTTTAATTACTTTTTAAATGTCCAATTGTTGCATCCAATTCTTTCTGGGTAATGGGAGCGGATAGAACTTTGTTTTGGCTTAATCCGAGCAAAGGGAGGTCAAGAGCTGTCAGGAAATTATCAATAGTGTTTATATTAGCTGGTTCTGGGGCAGAATATAGTTTTTCAAAGTAATTTTCAGCCCACAAGACCCCTTATGATGAGTAATATAAATGGAAACAATGTTCCCTCGCCCGGACGCGGGTCACCGGGGCCCCACTCTGGAGCCAGGCCCGGAGGAGGGGCACGTTGGCGAGCGCCTGGTGGCCGGGCTTTCACCCATGGAGCTCGGCCGGGCACAGCCCGAAGAGGAGACGTGGGTCCCCCTTCCCATAGGCTCACCACCTGTGGGAGGGGCCAAAGGGGTCGGGTGCATTGTGGAATGGGTGGTGGCCGAGGGCGGGGACCCTGGCGGTCTGATCCTCGGCTACAGAAGCTGGCCATTGGGACATGGAATGTCACCTCTCTGGTGGGGAAGGAGCCTGAGCTAGTGTGTGAGGTTGAGAGGTTCCGGCTAGAAATAGTCGGACTCACCTCAACGCATGGCTCTGGCTCTGGAACCAGTTTCCTTGAGAGGGGTTGGACACTCTTCCACTCTGGAGTTGCCCCTGGTGAGAGGCGCCGAGCAGGAGTGGGCATACTTGTTGCCCCCCATCTCGGTGCCTGTACGTTGGGGTTCACCCCGGTGAACGAGAGGGTAGCCTCCCTTCGCCTACGTGTGGGGGGACGGGCTCTGACTGTTGTTTGTGCCTATGCGCCGAACGGCAGCGCAGATTACCCACCCTTTTTGGAGTCCTTGGAGGGGGTATTGGAGGGTGCGCCTCCTGGGGACTCCCTTGTTCTGCTGGGGGACTTCAACGCTCACGTGGGCAATGACAGTGAGACCTGGAGGGGTGTGGTTGGGAGGAACGGCCCCCCTGATCTGAACCCGAGTGGTGTTCTGTTGTTGGACTTCTGTGCTCGTCATGGATTGTCCATAACGAACACCATGTTCAGGCATAAGGGTGTCCATATGTGCTCTTGGCACCAGGACACCCTAGGTCGTAGTTCAATGATCGACTTTGTTGTCGTCTCATCTGATCTGCGGCCGCATGTCCTGGACACTCGGGTGAAGAGAGGGGCGGAGCTGTCAACTGACCACTACCTGGTGGTGAGTTGGCTCCGATGGTGGGGGAGGATGCCGGTCAGACCTGGCAGACCCAAACGTATTGTGAGGGTCTGCTGGGAACGTCTGGCAGAGTCTCCCGTAAGACGGAGCTTTAACTCCCACCTCCGGGAGAGCTTTGAACACGTTCCGAGGGAGGCGGGGGACATTGAGCCCGAGTGGGCCATGTTTCGCGCCTCTATTGTCGAGGTAGCTTATCGGAGTTGTGGCCGCAAGGTTGTTGGTGCCTGTCGTGGTGGCAACCCTCGAACCCGGTGGTGGACACCGGCGGTGAGGGATGCTGTCAAGCTGAAGAAGGAGTCCTATTGGGCCTTTTTGGCCTGTGGGACCCCGGAAGCAGCAGATAGGTACCGGCAGTCCAAGCGGCATGCGGCTCGGGTGGTTGCTGAGGCAAAAACTCGGGCGTGGGAGGAGTTCGGAGAGGCCATGGAGAATGACTTCCGTACGGCTTCGAGGCGATTCTGGTCCACCATCCGGCGTCTCAGGGGGGGAAAGCGGTACGCGACCAACACCATTTATGGTGGGGATGGCGTGCTGTTGACCTCAACTCGGGATGTTGTGAGTCGGTGGGCGGAATACTTCGAAGACCTCCTCAATCCTACTGGCACGTCTTCCACTGAGGAAGCGGAGCCTGGGGACTTTGGATCGGGCTCTCCAATCTCTGGTGCGGAGGTCGCCGAGGTGGTTAAAAAGCTCCGCGGTGGCAAGGCTCCGGGGGTGGATGAGATTCGTCCTGAGTTCCTTAGGGCTCTGGATGTTGTGGGGTTGTGTTGGCTTACGCGACTCTGCAATATCGCGTGGACATCGGGGGCAGTTCCCTTGGATTGGCAGACTGGGGTGGTGGTTCCCCTATTCAAAAAGGGGGACCGTAGGGTGTGTTCCAACTATAGAGGGATCACACTCTTAAGCCTCCCTGGTAAGGTCTATTCAGGGGTTCTGGAGAGGAGGGTCCGTCGGATAGTCGAACCTCGGATTCAGGAGGAGCAGTGTGGTTTTCGTCCTGGTCGTGGAACACTAGACCAGCTCTACACCCTCAACAGGGTCCTGGAGGGTGCGTGGGAGTTTGCCCAACCAGTTTACATGTGCTTTGTAGACTTGGAAAAGGCATTCGACCGCGTCCCTCGGGGGGTTCTGTGGCGGGTACTCCGGGAGTATGGGGTACCAGGCCCATTGATATGGGCTGTTAGGTCCCTGTACGACCGGTGTCAGAGCTTGGTCCGCATTGCCGGCAGTAAGTCAGGCTCGTTTCCGGTGAGAGTTGGACTCCGCCAAGGTTGCCCTTTGTCACCGATTCTGTTTATAACTTTTATGGACAGAATTTCTAGGCGCAGCCAAGGTGTTGAGAGGATCCGTTTTGGTGGCCTTAGAATCGCTTCTCTGTTTTTTGCAGATGATGTGGTCCTATTGGCTTCATCAGCTCGTGATCTACAGCTTTCACTGGAGCGGTTTGCAGCTGAATGCGATGCGGCCGGGATGAGGATCAGTTCCTCCAAATCCGAGGCCATGGTCTTGAGCCGGAAAAGGGTAGCGTGCCCTCTCCGGGTCGGGGAGGAGGTCCTGCCCCAAGTGGAGGAGTTTAAGTATCTCGGGATCTTGTTCACGAATGAGGGAAAACTGGAGCGTGAGATCGATAGGCGGATAGGTGCAGCGTCCGCAGTGAAGCGGGCGCTGTACCGGTCTGTCGTGGTGAAGAGAGAGCTGAGTCAAAAGGCAAAGCTCTCAATTTACCGATCGATCTACGTTCCCACCCTCATCTATGGTCATGAGCTTTGGGTTATGACCGAAAGAACAAGATCTCGGATACAAGCGGCTGAAATGAGTTTTCTCCGCAGGGTGGCTGGACTCTCCCTTAGAGATAGGGTGAGAAGCTCAGTCATCCGGGAGGGACTCGGAGTAGAGCCGCTGCTTCTCCACATCGAGAGGAGCCAGTTGAGGTGGCTCGGGCATCTGGTTAGGATGCCTCCTGGACGCCTCCCTGGTGAGGTGTTCCGGGCATGTCCCACCGGGAGGAGACCCAGAGGAAGACCCAGGACACGCTGGAGGGACTATGTTTCTCGGCTGGCCTGGGAACGCCTTGGGATTCCCCCAGAGGAGCTGCTCCAAGTGGCTGGGGAGAGGGAAGTCTGGGCCTCCCTACTTAGGCTGCTACCCCCGCGACCCGACCCCGGATAAGCGGAAGAAAATGGATGGATGGATGGAAAGTAATTTTCAAAGGTCTTATGTATTTTGTCCTCGTCGTAGGTTAAGTTACCAGTTGAGTCTCTAATTTTGGTAATTGAATGTTTCAATTGATGTTTACGAAGTTGTCTAGCTAAGATCCGTGTAGCTTTTGGACCTGATTCGTAAAATATTTGTTTGGAGAAACGTAATTTATTCTCAAATTCCTCAAGTATCATATCGTATATAGTTTTCACTATTTGTTCTGATACTTCTCTATTGTTAGACATTTGTTGTTTTAGTTCTAGTTTCCTCAATGTGTTTTGCAGTTCCTCGTATTTTAATCTTTTTATTTTTTTTAAGATAGGCTGTTCTTGAAATTAGTCTCCCTCTCATTACTGCCTTGACCATGTCCCAGACCAAGGTGGGGTTTACTTGTCCATCATTATTATATTTTATACACTCCATTATTTCATTTCTAATCTCCTTTGTTGTGGTTTCATTATTAAGGATACCAACCGTATTTTTCGGACTATAGGTCGCACCCGAGTATAGGTCGCATTGTCCAATTGACCTTTTACCAGTTGACGTCATCGCGCATGCGCACTCGTATTTTTCCAGAATTTTCCGGAAGTCTGGGGGTGACGCGTCAATACTACTGCCAACGGTCGCAGTGGTGACAAGCTCCGTGGATGGTGGTGATCCGTGGATGGTGGTGATCCAAGCTCCGTGGATTACGTTCCTACATTACATCTTGGATATGGGAAACAGACAAAACAGAGAACAACCTCCCGCAGCAGAATGCTACTGGACAGTTGCTAAGCTAGCAGCTAGCTAGGTCTACTACGAGACCTCGCTGTTCCTCAGTCCACTGCCTGTGTTGAAGTTTCAACCTGTTTCAACCTGCGACATGCAAAGAGATTCTTCCTTCAACCCCCCTGAAGAAATAACAGGTGAATAAAATAGCATAAAACATGCAGCTGTATAAAAATGAACAGACCACTGCACTGTTAGCTGTCATCATTTGAACTCTTTCTGCGTTGAAAAAATATACAGTAGTAGTTTCCACAAGACAAACATGTTTTATTAACATTATTTGAGGTCTGACTTTAAAAACATTTCAGCCATTTCTCTGTTTCTGTAAGTTATTCGCACAGTTTTGCTGGGAGCATCGGTGAAATGCTGTCACAGAAAAAAAAAGCAATCCTGTCATCAATGTGTATAAGCATACAGTTTAACTATACACAAGACTGTTTTGTTTATTGTCAAATATGAATTAATACTTTGTTTTACAGCAGCAACTGGCCAACAACTCCTTGCTGACAAAGGGTTTGATGTCAAGTCAGAGGTGGAAAAAGGGAAGCTAGTCTGTTCAACCCCCCTGAAGAAATAACAGGTGAATAAAATAGCATCAAACACTGTGCACAGTTTTGCTGGGAGCATCGGTGTACGGTGGCCCTGAGGTGCAAAACACATTAACAAATAAGTGTTTAGCCTTATTTGTTAATGTGTTTTGCACCTCAGGGCCACCGTATCGGTGACATGCTGTCACAGAAAAAAAAAGCAATCCTGTCATCAATGTGTAT
>JBBPBX010025223.1:11718-26453 GCA_038048925.1 Garcialebias charrua | reverse complement strand
ATATAATAAGATTTCATCTTCTTTCTGCTCCTTTCATTTTATCCTACTTGTATTCTTGTATCTGATGAAACTGTCTTGTATTGTTCTTTTAAAATGAATGAATAAACATCAAATCAAATCAAATCAAATTAGCAGAAAGAAGTTAGAAGAAGCAACAACAACAAAAATGTAGTTAGCACAAAACAGCTGAAAAACAGCTGAAAGTAGCTGAAAGTTTAAAATTGCACAAGGAAGCTGAAAGAAGGCGAACCAGAACAAAACATGAAAGGAGCAGTAAAAGTTTGTAAACAGATCTAAAGATTTGAAGGGTGTAAAATGAGCTCAATTAATTTTCTATGAGGGGAAAAAAGTGATTGATTTTATTTATTTGTTGAAATACTGTAACACAAAAATGGTGGCATGAGAAAGATGCTGAAAAACATACAGAAGAAAAATGGATCACAATAGAGTGAATGCTTCATAAACATTCACACAAATAGTGTGCAGACACATGATAAAAACAACAGATACAAGAAAATGAAAGAGAATCAGAAAAAGGGTTTTCCTGGTTCTGTAACTCCTCAGTAGTTTTTCGTTCTGTAAATGGGTGGTCCTTAACATTCTGCACATCCTCACAGTGTATCTTTACGGAGAAGCAGCTCGAACAGAAACGAGGAGGAACCTCCCGTCGGTGCGAGCAGGAGAGTATGAAGCTTTGCCCGACAAGGTGAGTCCGGTTCTTCTGCGAAGAATCAGAACGTCACTGTTTTATTTCTGCTTCCCAAACATCATGTTGGTGTAATTTTTTGATGGCCCCTCCAGCTGAAACGTGCAGAGTGGGCCCCTGACTTTGGCCCCGCCCACTTCGTTTCATCATGGGGAGCCACAGTAACCGGCGCTCGAAAGTTCCTCATCGCCTACAACGTGAACCTGATCAGCACCAAAGAACAGGCCCATCGCATCGCCTTGGACATCCGCGAACAGGGCCGAGGGAAGGACCAGGTGCATGCTGGGAGTCTGAGTCATTCCCCCATCTGATCACTGTCTTTGAGATTTTCATTCATTCTGAGTTTTTCTTACATGTTTTTAAAATAATGTCTTTGTTTCAGATGAACTTTAGCTCACCCTTCCTAGAGTTCAGTAACAATCTTCAGTTTGAGGCCGTCAGAGCAGTTTTCTCAGGATAAATTTGGCAGCACGGTGGCACAACTGGTAGAGCTGCTGCCTCTCAGCGAGCAGGTCCCCGGTTCAAATCCCGGTCCGGGGATGTTTGCATGTTCTCTCTGTGCATGCGTGGGTTTTCTCCGGGTGCTCCGGTTTTCTCCCACAGTCCAAAAACATGCATGATAGGCTGATTGATAACTCTAAATTGACCCTGGGTGTGAGTGAGACAGGTCCCTCTTGTAAATGAGTCCCCGTGGCTCAACGAGGCTAGCCTGTATAAATAAAGGTTGAATGAAATTTGTAATTTCTTGTCCATTTGAGCAGCCTGGGCTCCTTAAGAAGGTGCAGGGGATGGGGTGGTACCTGGAGGAGTCCAACCTCGCTCAGGTGTCCACCAACATCCTGGACTTTGAGCTGACTCCCCTCCACACCGTGTACGAGGAGATCTGCAGAGACGCTGAGGTCAGTGTAAGATTTTGGCTGTGATGTTTCTTCACAGACTCACTAAGCGAGTGAATGTTCATGAAGCATTCACTCTATTGTGAGCCATTTTTCTTCTGTATGTATTTNCAATTTTAATGAGACGAAGAAGACGCAGAAGGAGATGGTATGTTCGGCCATTACACTCTCAGAGACGTACTGGTGGGGAATATAACATGCATGTCTGCACGCCGATTTGATGACCTGCTACATCGTATTTCGCCTTTCATACGACATGGAAGGACCCACAGCAGCCCTGTGACATTACCCGAGCGTTTGGCAGTGACTTTAGAATCCTGGCTTCAGGTAGCAGCCAGAAAAGTGTAGCAGCCAGCTACAAACTTGGTGCAACTACGGTTTCCCTGATAGTCTCTGAGGTGTGCCAAGCTATATTGTATATTGCTATATGTATTTGAATGTTAAATGATTTTAAATAAAATGAAACTACATTGAAATATCCACTTCAGCTTTCCGTCTGTTTTGTTTGCATATTGTATTTACAAAGCCACTAACAGTTGTATTACATAAAACTTGGTATGAAAGACTTTTTTATAACTGTAAGAACATTAGATGTTAGAATTATTTGGAAACCTGAAATGGCATTGTAAATATAAGTCCCATATTGCATTAAAATGAAGCATTGCTACCTGACACGAAAAATCTCAATGTGTAGTAGCCTTTATTTCACCAGGAATGTGAAGTGGAATGTGGAGAAACCTGTAGAAATAGTGTTTTGATTTTAATGTGTGCAAAAATGGCATGCTGTCTAAAAATAATTGATAAATGTGTAATTGTGCATTACAAATGTATCATTTGAATCAAAGTCAAGTCAAAGTCAGCTTTATTCTCAAAACAGTAATATGTACAGGACATACACAGGATTGAAATTGCATTTCTCTCTGTCCCTCAGTGCAACAATAACTATTTAAACACTAAAACATTTAATAAACATAAAATGAAATAAAGTGTAATACTGTCCTGAGTTTTTGCATAGTACTTTTTCATAGTAGTATAAAAGTATAAAGTTTTCACCAACACCAACATTTAATATCCATAAACATAAAATGAAATAAAGTGTAATACTGTCCTGAGTTTTTGCATAGTACTTTTTCATAGTAGTATAAAAGTAAAAAAAGTTTTCACCAACATTTAATAAACATAAAATGAAATAAAGTGTAATACTGTCCTGAGTTTTTGCATAGTACTTTTTCATAGTAGTATAAAAGTATAAAAAGTTTTCACCAACACCAACATTTAATATCCATAAACATAAAATGAAATAAAGTGTAATACTGTCCTGAGTTTTTGCATAGTACTTTTTCATAGTAGTATAAAAGTAAAAAAAGTTTTCACCAACATTTAATAAACATAAAATGAAATAAAGTGTTAATACTGTCCTGAGTTTTTGCATAGTACTTTTTCATAGTAGTATAAAAGTATAAAAAGTTTTCACCAACACCAACTGAGTGAGCTGATGCTAGGGCTGTCGCTTCTGCTACTGCTGCTTGACCCTGGCAAGTGTCGAGGTGGTACGGGTATGGGCACCGTTGGACAGGGAGGAATTGGCGTGGAGGACCTGCGCAGAGGAAAAACCCCTGCGTTTGAAGTACTGCCAGTTTCATGGCCAGTAGGCGTGAGGTTGTGAGAGACGATGGGTGTGATGTACTCATGGTCGATGGTGGTGAGGGTCTGGTCGATAGGGGTGAGGGTCTGGTCGATAGGGGTGAAGGTCTGGTCCATGGGGGTGACGGTCGGGTCGAATGGGGTGACAGTCTGGTCGAGGCACCATGTATCGTCCTGTGCTTGGCTCTGTGGTGTTTCTTCAGGCTAAAAAACAGACATTGACATCCATCAGTACAAAATGAAACGGTAACGGATACAATGCACATACAGTATGTGTTAAATAAAAACAAATGTTTGTGTAATTGTTAGCTTAATAAACAGAAGGTGAAGCATCAACAGACATATAGGCTAAATTTGTTTACAGTTGAGGTGTGCAGATCTAAAATGGTTATTTCCACTATTTCACATTTACTGGTCAGCAGCTTGATTTATATTTTCATTAAGCCATGTTTTGGTCATTCATTCTCACAGTTTATTGTTTATATCAATGACTGCAAAGGGGAAACAACACGTGGCAGGCTGCACAGCATGGCCTGCTGTACGGTAACGGATACAATGCACATATGTGTTAAATAAAAACAAATGTTTGTGTAATTGTTAGCTTAATAAACAGAAGATGAAGCATCAACACACATACAGGCTAAATTTGTTTACAGTTGAGCTGTGCAGATCTAAAATAGCTATTTCCACTATTTCACATTTACTGGTCAGCAGCTTGATTTATATTTTCATTAAGCCATGTTTTGGTCATTCATTCTCACAGTTTATTGTTTATATCTATGACTACAAAGGGGAAACAACACGGCAGGCTGCACAGCATGGCCTGCTGTATTCCATGCTAAGCTAGCTGTAATAAAAGCAGTACTAACTTTTTTTTTCTTTCATTTTTACCTCTTTTTCCATATTTGTGTCCTTTTCTCGGTGTTTTATAAAACTCGACAGCCAACTCAGCTCCACAACGAGGATTGGTACCGGTTTGTTGGTGCCAGGATCGCCACTTCTGATCACCCTCTTTTGGCCTTCACGAAGCGATCCCGCATGTTTTTCTTCCTCCTTCTGCATCGCTTCTGTGCCAGTTGCACATCGAGGGATCATACAAATGGCGATACATGCGGATGAGTTCAGCCAGAGCAGCTTCGAAAGCGTCCATCTTGTTTTGAGCCCAGTCCGTACGTCACTGAGCGCGGCGCGCGCTCTAGGCTTGCGGAGTTTCAAAAATTCAGAGGTGCACGGCACGCGCTAATCCCCTGCGCGGGGCCAACGCGCAGGGGCGGGGACTGTGAAATTGCGTCACTTTTGGAGGGCACACCCTCGCGCGCTGCGCGACGCGTCAAGTATGAATCTAGCTTAAGAAATTGAGGCTTGAGCTTGACACAGTCATTTGTGACACACCAGCCAGGTCCTTTGTTAAAAACACAAAGAATCACAATGCCTACCATGGTTGTGACAAATGTGATCAACCTGGAAAATACATAAACAGACGCATGACATATCCAATCACAGACTATGCTTTAAGGACAGATGCATCATTTGAAACAATGGTTGATGAGGGTCATCATCATGAGGGTCCACATCCGTTTCATGGCAGCCATGTTGGCATGGTGTCACAGTTTCCTCTAGATTATATGCATTTGGTTTGCTTAGGTGTTGTTAGGCGATTGCTAAATATCTGGTTAAGAGGTCCCTTGAATGTCAGAGTACCTGCAAACATAGTAGAAAGGATGTCAGCAAAACTGGTAGGAATGCGTTCCCATGTTCCTGTTGAGTTTGCCCGTAAGCCAAGATCGCTGAGGGAATTGGATCGATGGAAGGCCACTGAATTAAGGCAGTTTCTGCTGTACACAGGACCTGTAATGCTTGGTGGCTTTCTAGACTGCAGCATGTACAGCAATTTCATGTTACTTTTCTCTGGTATTGCACTTTTAGTGAGTCCTAGACTGTCATGCAACACACAATATGCACAGACCTTACTTAGAACTTTTGTTAGTCACTTTGGTGAAATATACGGACAATATCAAATTGTTTATAATGTACACGCATTGGTCCACCTGCCAGAAGAAGTACAGAGGCATGGTTGCCTCGACTCTTTTTCCGCATTTCCGTATGAGAATTACCTGCACAAGCTGAAAAAGCTAGTCAGAAAACCAGACTTCCCAATTGCCCAAATCATCCGTCGGTTGTCAGAGATAAAAACCACTGATGCTCCTGTAAATGCTTCCTCTTTTAAAAAGCAGCACTTTGTTGGGCCAGTTGTAGGTGGACTGTCAATAAAAGCACAATATGGTGAGATGACCTGTGACAAGTGGACAATTAAAGTTTCATCCAGAGACAATGTTTTTGTCATTGGAAATGAGTTTTGCCGCATACACAATATTGTAGAGTGCAGCGACGGAGTGTATGTAATGTACAAGGAATTCTCTGACAAGTCTTTATTCTTCACCTACCCATTCAGCTCTGACTTTCTAAATATTTATGTAATTTCAGAAACATCAGATACACTCAAGTGTGCTAAAGTTTCAGAGCTTGTTCAGAAATGTGCTGTTCTGCCTCATGGAAGTAGCTTTGTGGCCATACCCCTATTTCACACATTTTAGGGATGCAACTCATTTGTAATATAGTTCTTCTTTACTGAGAATGACTTTGAACTTGTTAGCCGTTTTGTAGTATTTATTAGCAGTTCAATATTTAACTTTTTATTTTATTTTAACAAAGTTAGGGTTGGACACCAAACCCAGACTGCGTCGTCACTCTGTACTACTAATCTACTACTACTACTACTACTACTACTAATACTATACTACTGACTATGAAACTGGGTAACGACTGACCGTAAGTACTGTAGTTGTTTTCTGTGTCGTGAAATCAATTGCTGTCTAGTCGTCACATACAATGTATTTGATGTCTTGAAATCCCAGTGAACAATTTGAATTGACCTTCCTTTACCAAACTCTAAACTTCCACATGAATGTTGTTACCAGGGGTGGAAAGTAACTAATTACATTTAGTATTTGCATTACTGTAAATGTATACAATTTGTCTGTACTTGGTACCTTTTTTAGATTTGCAAAACCTGAAATTTCATTTGAATTTCTTTTGAGTAACTTATGTTACTCTGATACATTCAACATCATAATTGAGTAAAAAATAGTGTATTTAGAAAGTTGTTCCTTTGAGACGAGTAACTTCTCATTTGCTTTATAGAATCCACAAGCAGAACTTTATCCTGCTCATTTTCAAAAAAGCTTTTATTGAAAGTAAAATTGTAGTCTGGCACTTTCAACTACTGTTAAACAAGTTTGTATTTAAGTGAAATTTCATCGTTATGTATATTTTTGTGTACTTTTTACCCTTCTGGTTATTTGACATGTGGTGAAAAACTTTAGGAATGAACAAGTGTATTGGTTCTATGTACAGCGTAATTAGTTATTATACGTTAGTCACATAAGACATTTGATTAATCACTTTTGTTTTGGGATGCTTCTGTGTAGAAAACTCCATAACTTATTCTTTGTTTCTTATCATCTTAGATGTTCCACATAATCGAGTTCAAAATGAACAAAACTGTAGCAGTGGTGCCACAGAAGTGGTACATTGACGGTGTTGTCTACTGGCCTAATTACAAGACCGACGAGAGAATCAACCGGGCAATCAGAAATGCAGAGAATCTAGGACCAGACTGGAAATCATATGAAGTTCGCATAATGAAATCATGTGGTAAACTATTTACCATTATTTATTAAGAAATGTACTTATTTGCAAATTGCATTTTCCATGTTATAATTTCATTGTCTGAAACTTTTTTTTACTCGTTTTTTAGATGAGTACGTTGAAGCACGTCAATACCTCAATAAGTCACTGTCATGCAACACATCAGATTTGGTGACAGAAGATGAAGAAGAGGACATTCGACCAAAGCGAAAGCGAAAGGCGAAGTTAGTATCTTGTACCCTGATGCATGCTCAATAATCCAGGTTGAAAAATCTAAAAAAAAAAAAGCTAAGTTTGGTCCTCTTGACATTCAAAAAAACAAAGCTAAGCAAAAAAAAATTGTAGAAACGTTTTGTCTTTCGTCCAAAAGACTTCCTCAGTCTGAGGTGAGAGGGTGCTATTTACAAGACTGAGCTGAATACAGCAGCTCAGACTGAGGAAGTCTTTCGGACGAAAGACGAAATGTTTCTACAGGTATTTTTTTGGCTTTGTTTTGTTATGTTTTGTTTTTTGAATGTCCAGAGGACCAGACTTAGCATTTTTTTAGATTAATATCTTGTAGTTTTATATTTCCCCATAAATTCTACGTTATCTATTTAAAAAATACATGCAAAGACGGACGTAATGGAAAAACAGTGGCATGCAGACGTGCACAATTAGAGTATACATCAGGGGTCTTCAACTCCAGGTCTCTTGGGCCGGTGTACTACAACTTTTAGATATGTCCCTGGTCCAACACAGCTGAACGAAATACCTCATGAGAATGTAGTCAAGGTCAGAGTCTTGCAAATGACATTACTATTTAACAGGTGTGTTTAAACATGTAATTTGTAAATTATTCTTTGAGGCTCATTGTGAATTATCTGTCTAAATAAAGGTTGAATGAGTGTTTAAGCAGAGACTGATGTTATAGCTGCAGGACACCAGATCTCGAGAACTGGAGTTGTAAACCCCTGGTGCACAAACACAATTTCATGAAATTTTTTAATGTTAGCATGCTTAAGTAGAAATGAATATCCTACTGTTGTTAATATATTACAGTAGAGCATAATTATTTAGTGAGGTTATAACTGACTGTGGTTATTTTTCCTCTCCAATGTAGACATTTTTTTGGACATTCTGATGTTGACAGTGAGGAAGATGACCTGAGGACAAGAGCCCGGGTGCAACCCGGGCCCTCAACCCAACCACCAGCTCCTGCTGTCCCACCACCACCATGCCATGTGCCAAGGAGCAGCACGGTTGTCCCTACTCCACCGACTCCACCGATGCCAATTGAAGGTCGGCTACCAGTTCAACCTTGGCCAGCAGAAGAGCAAGCCTCTTATGAAAGCCTCATGCATACCAGGAGAAGAGTCCGGGTGCAACCCGGGCCCTCAACCCAACCACCAGCTCCTGCTGTCCCATCACCACCTTGCCATGTGCCAAGGAGCAGCATGGTTGTCCCTACTCCACTGACTCCACCGATGCCAATTGAAGGTCGGCTACCAGTTCAACCTTGGCCAGCAGAAGAGCAAGCCTGTTATGAAAGCCTCATGCATACCAGGAGAAGAGATGCAAATGATTCAGACACCGGTCCCTACACTAGTGAGTAATCTATAGTTATGGGATTTGAATTAAACATTTGTTTCTCTTTTTATGTTGATGTTTTAGGTATGTCCTGTCCCAAAGTTTCCATGGGGCATTACAAAGCATTCAAAGTCATTAAATTAATTTTGTTAAAAGGCCTTACATGGCATTAAAAAGCAGGGAGTATTATGTAAACTGAACTTGTTTACCCTAAAAAAATCCTTCGTGTGTTGCTTTGATTCTTTCATGCTTGTTTGAGAAATCCTTACATCTCCCGTGGCAATCGTTCAGCTGTGCAAACATAATATTGCTCTCTACTTCATTGCGTTGTAGATGGATTGCAGTTGATTGATTCATATTTCCTTTCTTCCTAACAGCTGCACTACTCAATCTAATAAATTTGATGGAATATGTGAAAAACCAACAACAGCAAATTGTTGCCAAGATTAATTATTTGACCAGCAAGTTAAACCAAACTACCCAGGAAGTGAACATGCCTGCCTGGTACAGTTCCCATTATCAACAATGGCAGAAGTTGACGGTTTCGAAGAATGGCTTAAAGATCCTGCAAATGCTCAACAGAAGCAGAGTTTGGTGAGTTCCGCTAGTTTGTTTTGTGTTGATTTGTTTTGTTTTTTTCCTCAATCCAATCTCCATCCATCTATTCATTATCTTTTACCCCCTTCTGTTTTGGGTCATGGGGGTCGCCGGTGCCCATGTCCAGCAATCACAGTGCGATGGGCGGGGTACACCCTGGACGGGTCGCAAGTCGATCACAGGGCCACATAGAGACAAACAAGACAAACAACCATTCACTCTCTCACTCACACCTAGGGACAATTTAGAGTTACCAATCAGCCTAACATGCATGTTTTTGGTCTGTAAAAAACTATCTATCCATCCATGGATGGATAGATGGATGATTGAGACAGTTTACACATTTACACCTTTACTTAGCTGGTTAGATACAGGTAGTCCCCGACTTACGAGCGCTCTTACTTACGAGCGCTCTTACTTACGAGGTTCCGGACTTACGAGCTGGCAAATTTTTGGAAAAAAACGCAAAAAATACCGAGTTTTTCTGTGTTTTTTCACCACAGTTCGTTAGCTAAACATGTGGACACACGTTTCCGATCATTTTTATGCACTCATAAGCAGTTTTTCGATGAAAAACGAGTGTTTGTAGTCGCGCTAGCAAAACCGTTCCAACTTACGAGCGAAAATCCGGACTTACGAGAACATGTGCTTCGTGTTCCAACTTACGAATTTTCGTCTTACGAGCACCTCGTTGTAACGGAACTCGCTCGTAAGTCGGGGACTACCTGTATGATCCATCTATCCATCCATCCATGGATGGATCATATCTAACAAGCTAAATAAAGGTGTAACTAAAATAACACACCGCCAAAAAAAAGTCCAGGCTCAACACGGACCAGAACCAGCACTTAGTCGTGAGTACTGTGTGGAGGCTACGCTACATGCTAAGCTAACCACTGTAGCAGACGCAAAAACAAACAAACGCACAGCTCCAACACACAGACAGTATACTCTGACATTGTTTCACAAATTGATTTATATAGAATGTTTTGTTTACCGGACAAAAGGTGATCGGAGTACGACGTTTTTGACAGCAGCTCCTAGCTGGAGGAGGAGCTGCGGTCAGCTCCTCCGATGGAGATAAATCCTTCACGTTTCCTTATTTTTGGGATTAAGTGAAAACTGCGCTTTGCCCAAACGTCTACCCGGTTGTAACACCCTCTAACCCTGACGATGAGGGGAGGCAGTGTAGGGAGGGTTCTCCTGAAGTCCGTCATCTCCACTGTCTGTCAGGACCCAGCGCTTTCTTTCCTTTCAGGCATTCAGAGATGAAATTGTAACTGTTGCTTTTTTATTTGTTCATTTTTAGATTTCCTCCTTGTCAACAATTGGGGGCCAAGACTCCAAACGAGTGACATGGAACATCCTGGCTCACATGTTTACAGATGATGTTGGAAAATGATAAATTGGAAAGGTGTCAATGGGAAGAAGTCCTTCAGCCAGATGGCATCTAAAACATTGCTCAGTCGTAAGTATTGTTAATGAATGTTTTAAAAAATAAACTTCTCGTGTAGTCTTGGCATGTTTTTCTACAAACACAAAAATTATGTATTAAACCAAACTAAAAAATATATGTTATAAAACTTCTCAACCAACATCACAAAACTATCCATCAGTAAAATATGACTTATCTTCTCAAATGTTAGTCTTCTATGACAAAATTCTGTCACATTCATACTGTCATAACATAGTGACAGTATTAACAAATATGTGGGGAAAAATTTTAATTTACATGCTGTTTCAGCTCAGCAGAATGTAACAAATGGCTCATAAACAGGACCTGCAGACCTTCAAGACATGCTGATGGGGTATTTCAGCCATGTGACTTGGGTGTTGTCAAACTACTTCTGATGCTTACAATGAGCTCATATGTAACAGTAAAGGTAAATAAATATACGTTGTAGTCCTCAATATGTGAATATTCAAAGTTGACATGTATAAAATTTTCTTTGTGGTTTGTTACAGTGAAAAGCTACTGCTTAAAACATTGCATGACTTCCTTTTCTGAAGGGAGGTGACCCCACCTCACTGAACAATTATCGACCGATCTCTAAGCTCTGCATCTTAGCCAAGGTTCTAGAAAAACTGATAAACTCTCAGATCAAAAATTATCTGGACTCATTTAACATCTTACCTCTTCATCAATCTGGTTTCAGGAAAAAACACAGCACAACAACTGCTTCTCTGAAGGTTCTGAATGATGTTGTTGAAGCATTGGATGCTAAGGACTATTGTGCTGCACTTTTCTTAGACCTGTCTAAAGCTTTTGACACTGTGGATCATAACATCCTGTGTCATAAGCTCTCAGAAATCGGTTTCTCTGATCACACCATCGGTTGGTTTTCTAACTATCTTTCCAATCGGAGGCAATGTGTTCAACATAACGGTACTTCTTCCAGCTATTTAACAGTTAAAAATGGTGTACCACAAGGCTCAGTTTTAGGACCAACTCTCTTTACAATCTACATAGCTAATGTAGGTCACTGCATCCCTGATGCATCCTTACATTTCTATGCTGATGATACAGTTGTTTACTGCCGAGCTAAAACAGTAGCTAAGGCTTTCCAGTTACTGCAATCCGCTTTTGACATCATCCAGTCAGATTTGTTCCGTCTCAAACTTGTCCTAAATGCTGATAAAACAAAAGGGATGTTTTTTTCAAATAGGAAGGCGGTTCCAGCAGATCCTCCTCTGATTTTATCTTCAAATGGTGTCCCTATTGAGTTTGTTGATTCCTATAAATATCTGGGTATCCTGATCGATTCACATCTCTCTTTTAAACTCCACGTGGAAAACCTAGTGAAGAAACTGAAAGTTAAACTGGGTTTCTTTTTCAGAAACAGATCATGTCTAACACTGAATGTTAGGAAACGCCTTGTATCTGTGACTTTCCTTCCCTCCATTGATTACGGTGACATTCTCTACATGAATGCTCCTACAAGCACCCTGCGGATGTTGGATGTTGTCTATCATGGTGCACTAAGATTCATAACTGGCTGTGATTATCGTACCCACCACTGCACCCTGTATTCACTGGTTAACTGGACATCATTAACCTCACGCAGACTCTTCCACTGGTACATTTTCATCTTTAAATCACTTCTTGGTCTTGAACCCGTGGGGTTTGGGACGGAAGGCAAGCGCTTTATCCATTGACCTATCCAGGCATTACAGATACTCGGTATAAAACCACGCGGTATAAAAACATGTTATGATTTGTACGGGTGCCCTGACCATTGCGACATCCAGGGAAGATGCACGAACGAGGCATAATTGATTAGCTAGCTAACAATGAACAAAATATCTATGCTATTGCTATCTGATGCTATCTGCGATTCGCGAGTGAACGGCTCCACCGAGGCGAATTTATACGGCTGGAGCTGCAGGGGGTGGGGCTATACTAATGAGGACCGCGTGACGAAACGCGGTCACGTTTAAAACACGCCTAAAAAATCCTGAAACAGAAAAATGTTCATACACAGTTTGCTCTATAACTCCAAAATTAATTGAGCTACAATTTTGAGACTTTTTACTCATTTACAAGATTACCATTATGACATTTATAATGTTTATTGTAGAAAATGTTTAAATTCACTTTACACGGTCTTTAACATATATGTAATAAAAATAAAAATACATATAAAATGAAAGGTAGCAGATGAAGAAACAAAATCTTATTATACCTGCTCCTTGTTCTCTAATAAACAATTCAAACAACCATTTTTTTTAAATAAATAACAAAATGATGAAGCAAAACTAACAAGATATTTTGTATTTCATCCAAAATTTTAATATATTATTCAAGTGCCTCAACAAACAGATAACTTATATGTTCACACATTTTCTGGTATTGATGCCCTGTTAAAGCAACTCTTTCTGTTCGTCTCCTTTTAGACCCTCACGAGGACTCGTCCTGGACAAAGAGGTATCCTGAACCCCAGAGCCCAGATGTGTCTCTGATCCAGACCGATGGAGTTGATCAGACAGATGTTGACACCGCGGCTGATCAGATTAAAGTAGAAGGTGGAGCTGAAGACTGTGACGAGTCAAACGTGCACAATCCCTCTGACTCAGCAGCTGATCCAGAGGCAGGCGGAGACAGCCAGTAGAAGGTGGAGCTGAAGACTGTGACGAGTCAAACGTGCACAATCCCTCTGACTCAGCAGCTGATCCAGAGGCAGGCGGAGACAGCCAGTTTCAAGATGAGGATTCAGACACAGAGGGGAGTGAAGATGGCTGGAGCGAGGCTGCCAGGCTCTGGAACCCGGAGGAGACGGAGAGCGCCAAAGATCGGGGCGCGGAGTTACAGAGCCCCGGCGATCTGTTGCAGGAGGAGAGACGACTTCCCAACGTGTTCAGCTGCAAAGTCTGCGGCGAGTCCTTTCACAAGATGCGCGTCCTGCTCGCCCACTCTTCAGCGCACCTCGGGGACTGCGGCGTGTGCGGCAAGCAGCTGGAGCCCACGGAAAGCCTGAAGCTGCACCTGAAGGTCCACAGAGAGACGTCGTTCCGCTGCGGCGTCTGCGGGCAGACGTTCACGCTGCGCGGGAACCTCGGGATCCACATGCGGATCCATTCGGGCGAGCGGCCGTTCAGCTGCACGGTGTGCGGCAAGAGCTTCGGCAGGAGGGCGACGCTGGTGCGGCACGTCCGCAGCCACACGGGCGAGAAGCCGTTCGCCTGCGAGTACTGCGGCCACAGCTTCACGGAGAAGGGGAACCTGACGGTCCATCTGCGGACGCACACGGGCGAGCGGCCGTACAGCTGCTCGCTCTGCAGCCGCCGGTTCAGCCAGCTGTCCAGCTTCTACAAGCACCCGTGTCACAAGAACGGCCTGATGTGCGTCCCCATCAATGTCGCCTGACGGCAGCAACACGGGACGGACTGCGGAACAACCGCCCTCCACATGAAACTGAGCAAAACAATAAAAAAGACAAACTTCTCAGGCCTGACGTTTTGAGTTCCTCGTGTTTGAATTGTTTGTTTTTTCAATACAGGTAGTCCCCGACTTACGAACGAGTTCCGTTCCTACATGACGTTGCAAGTCAAATTTCGTCATAAGTCGGAAAATACGTCCAAACTGAACCTTATACGTACAATTCTGTATTTTGCCAAGCACTTAGCCTATCCTAACACAGAACCCTACATAATTATCAAAAAACACATACATTTGGAGCCATAATGAAGGAAAAAAATAGTTTATAACCTACTGGGAGCTAGTGAAGCCTTCCTCTACCTGTTAGCATGTTAGCTCGTTGCTAAGCTGTAGCCTCTCTGCCTCGTAAACCTCCGGTCCAAACAAAGGTCTCCTGTACTTTTCCAAGCGCGGTCCAGCGTTTTACAGTAAGGTCTGTTAGCATGTTAGCCCCTCCTAAACTTTGCCTCCGGTCTGCCTGTAAACAATGAGGTCTCCTGTCATTTTCAGCTGTAATCCTCCACCCTGTAGTTTTCCATTGTCGTGGCCGCTAAGGTACACTCTCCCCCCTCCCTCCTGTAAATTTCCGCTGTCCTCCGCTGAGTTTCGGTACCGTCTTTTTTGGCGTAAAGGCGCATAAACCGTGTAACTAGAAACAATGCTTTTCAATGGGCGGGCGTTCGTAATCGCGAAACGTCGT
>JBBPBX010025222.1:15854-29265 GCA_038048925.1 Garcialebias charrua | reverse complement strand
ATATTTGTATATACTGTATATATGTGTGTGTGTGGGGGGGGGGGGGGTGCGTGCCTGGTCAGATCAAAGATAAATATATGGGGGCCAAGGCCACCTTTGGCAGCCCCCTGGCTCTGCCACCATTGCACCTGGTGGGGAATTAATAAATGTAAAAGAAATCAACATCTCTTCTTAAACACAGCATAACTCAACGCACTTGAATATCTTCCACTGAAAACATTAAGGCTTACTCATTTTCCTAGCCTGGTTAAAACCAGACCCTTGTCCTTCACTTCGCTTTGTACTAGGGTCTGGGATTTCTCCCATAGACAACGATTTCTCCGGTCGATTTTTGACCGGACCAATCAGAGAACAGAAGGCGGAGTTTTGTTAGTTTAGCCTGGCGAGGTCCAGGCTATCAGATAAATAGCTCAGAAACCACTCGGTGGATATTTTTTCTGCTACCAGTGTGTAATTATATGTCTTTAATTTACTGACTGTTGGCCTAGATGAAACATTTGAGATAAAATTCGATTTTTTATAATTTATTTTCGTAGCGCACCCGAGGCTGTTTGGAAAATGTCAAACCGAAACAATTTAAATCCAGCAGATTTGACCATTTTGTGAATTGATTTAGGAACTGTTAAGCTCAGGAACACTTCTGATATAACGTCAGCTAAGAAATATATTTTTTCTCAGCAAAGAAATAATAGTTTTTTACCTTGTTTTCATGAAAATTCCTTCGTGGCGGCAGCCATTTTAACTGACGACGTCAGTCGACGTCGTTCAAAACTCCACCTTCTGTTCTCTGATTGGTCCGGTAATCCGCCTTCTGTTCTCTGATTGGTCCGGTCAAAAATCGACCGGAGAAATCGTTTTCTATGGGAGAAATCCCAGACCCTAGTACTAAGCGAAGTGAAGGACAAGGGTCTGGTTTTAACCAGGCTATCATTTTCCCTGTTCAATTCCAGTCCAGACAAACACTCATCTCCATTATTTTTTACAACAGATACTCCCAGCAGTAACAGATAATTTAACATATCACAATATTGCATGAGACTGCACATAAATTATTTTTAAGTTTTAACCAAAGTGTCTATAAATACATCATTTGTCAACATAAGATGATCTTAGTTTGCAACAAAATAAGCCTAATACTGCCTAATACGTTCATTAAAACTTAAGAAGCTGGTGTTTCAACCCAAAATTTTGCATTAATAAACCAAAGTCTAACAATCAGTGTCCCATCTAAAGGTTTGTTGACACATTAAGCTTTAGAAAACAATACAGTATATTACAGTACTTTGTGGTTTTAAGCATTTCCCTCCTAAATACTACTTTATCCCTATAAAAATGGTGTTTAAGTGTTGTGAATCCTGTCATGGCTAAAACGCTGGCCCTTGGTGTTGGTTAAGTGCCAGACCAGCAGAGCTGTATGTGCTGTGGAAGCATCATCTTTAAAAAGGCTAAATTTAAACCCCCAGGGTCCTCGCCTTGGTATGTAGAAGGCTTCCAGAACAACATAAACTCCAAATAAGCCTAGAGGAGCCACTGCTGCAATGCAAGCGTCAATCACCTGGCTTTTAAAAAGGTGCAAAAAGCACCTCACCTGTCTGGTGCAGAGAGGAATACATTCAAATTGTCAAGTTTATAAAAAGAAAGTGTGAAACAAACCCAACTGACATGAGAATGTGTTTTATGTTGCATTTGAAGCACAACAATGTTTAGTAGCAGCTTCAGCATATCTTTCTTTTCTGATGGAGCCAAGATGGTGTAGTGGCAGGGCTTCCGACTTGGGATCCGAAGGACGCGGGTTCGCGCCCCGGCCACTACACACCTTGGGGTGTCTATGAGTGCACACCTAATTCTCCAGCTCCCCGGACGCTGACTACGGCTGCTCACTGCACCACCTGGTGGTGGTTGGGTTAAATGCAGAGACCAATTTCGTCTGTCAAGTATGGGAACATACACAGATGACAAAAATGTGACATTTATTTTATTTTATTTTAATCAATTCTAACTATATATTTTTTGTAATCTTCCCAGTTTTGTTTTGTTTTAAATAATCGGAAGCAAATTATTTGATTCGTCATTTTGGCCTTATAAAAAATAAATTAATTTATTTATTAATTTATTAATTAATAAACACAGTTTGAACAAATTATACCAGCTTTTAAAAGGTACTCATTGTAAACTATGAATCAAACATCAAAAAGGTTGTCCTCAGGGCTTTAATTTGTAAACTGATCAATGCCGGAACGCAAATAGTGGGCAGGCCGCCGGGGGAGGTAAGGGGGTGGGCACCATTCTTGTAGGGGTGGAGAAGGGTCAAAATGGAAACGCTTGAAGAGGCAGATCGTATGTGCAGCTCGTGTCTGTTGTGTGTAAAATCAGTGTTTATGTAATTATTTTCAGTTTACATATCCAATACAAGTTCTATTAATTCAAGGCTGTCATATTTGTTCATAAGTTTATTATTAGAGAGCCTGAGTTACTGCATACAAGCAAACAGTTACCGGAATGCACCCTGTCAAAATAAGAGTTCCTGGATCTTGTTCCGGCAGGATCCAGCTCAAATTAAGCCCTGGTTGTCCTAAACTATATCAAATGATGCTTTTTGAAAAAAAGTTTATTCCAGGTTTTTCTATTCGATTCTGAAATAAGGATATGCACTCAATGTAAACAATGCGCTCGGCTGAATTTATTGAAAACCAAGTAGAAGCTTAAAATGTGATTGACCTCTATTAGACTGGCTATAGATAAACAAATACGGCAAACACGTGTATAATCCAGGAGAAGACATTTAAGTGCAAACATAAGAGAGAATCTGCTGACAAAGAACGTCAGATATCTGTTGAGAATAAATACCAGAGAACTCGGTGTTCAAACGCGCAGCTTTTGCAAAACTTCCTCCAGAATTCAAATGATACTGTTTCAACCTAACCTTTATTTATATTTACATAATTTATTCAACAAATCTGAGAACAAGTATGAGCCAGGTCATCAAAAAAGTTGGAATTCTCCACTCCAAACCACTCCTCGTGGACCTGTTTTATACTTTGGCCATTTCCGTTGATAAGGGACTGTGGAAGTTGACAGCCTATTACAAATTTAGCTTAGAACTTCTAATTTATAGACGCTTTAAATATGAACAACAAAAATTGTGCAGATATAGTTTCCTACTTTAGGGTTTGATTTTTTTAAACGGTCTTCGTGACTTTGCAACCTTTATTTAGACTTTTGTTTCATCATTGAGGTAAACTGCTTGACAGCTACGTCTTTAATCATTTACAGTTAAAGATGATGATTTCCTCCCACAGCTCGTGTGATTAGATTGTTAATTTAAAATACAGTATGTACAGATTTGGTAGCAGAGACACAGACTGAAGCAGCTGAGGTTTGATTTCAGTCTGTACTTGGATCCAGATCTGAATTCTTGCAGTTTCACTTTTGACGTCGTTGGTTTATTTATTGTTCAGTACTCAGCAGGAAGGAAAAGAACAGCAGAAACAAAGCCAGAAGCTGTTGCTGGCATCTTATGTGAGGAACAAAAAACAAATAAATCACAGCTCAGCACTGAGGATTTTTTGATAGTAACAAGCAGCATTTTCTGACCTTGTTTTCTCCATATGTGTGCACTGAAAGGTGACAGGAAACAAATGGTGTAACTGAATGAAGTCACTAACTGAATGGTGCTCTATTTGCCAGATTTCCATAAATTACCGTATTTTCCAGCCTATAAGTCAGATCGTTTCACCTAATTTGCATGCCCTGCAACTTATACGCCAAAACAACTTATTTATGGATTTTTTTCCATATTTATAAACCCATTTTTGGCTGAGATATGATCGTTTTCATTCATTCTGACATTGAAATTATTAAACACTACCATTTTCAGCCACTAGATGTACTTGAGTAGTATGGCATGCAGTTGTGTCATGTAATAGGTAAAAGTGGCTATTAATGACACAATCAGCTTGCCATAGACAGACACCTTCGTCCAGCTCGCCTGGAGCAACCGTCAAATTAGCTTCATTTCACTGCGCCGCCCCGGTCAAATGCAGCTGATTTGACCATTGAAGTGCATTTATTAAGTAAAAATTTAACGGACCTTTGCTATAAAGTCGAGAAAAACATAAAAATATATTTTAGGTGCTTATCTTGTTAAATTTCAAAGAAATGTGCAGCGAGTCATTCCTCTGTGCTCTCCCACTTCCGCGAATCGGCTTTTGAAATGCAGTTGATTTGACCATTAAAGTGCATTTAATAAGTAAAAGTTAGACTGAGACACACCTTTACTATAATGTCGAGCAAACAAATAATTGTTTTTAAGTGTTAATCTTGTTAAATTCTCGTTAAAGTCCTCCCGTGCACGCTCCCGTGGCCGGCATTTGGCAGCCAATCGATTCTGGGCACAACACCGCCCACATTTTTGGGTTGTCAGCGGAGACGCGTAACAAACAAGACGTGTCGGCGATGGCGCGTAAAAGATGCGACGTGTACAGCGAAGCGTCTTATTTATGGATTTTTCCAAATTGTTTGACATTTTTTTGGACAGATGCGACTTATAGGCCAGTGCAACTTATAAGCCGGAAAATATGGTAAACATGAACAGCAACGATTTCCCGCTTTCAAATATCTAATAATTAAACTATTTTATCTGGAACTGCAACGTCCATCACATGTTTCCTGGGACTACATTCATTCAGAACAGAAACTTTGTAATGGTCTAGCAGCTGCTAACAAAGTAAAAACCATTTCTTTAGGTATCGTTCCAACATGCTAAGGATTTATATTACAATTAGGACCCTTATTTGAAGGCTTCCTGTAAAGACACCCATCTCTCAGCTCTGAGGTTTGATAACGAGGCTCTGTGAACCTCAGGGGAAGCCCCTCCCCCCGTCCTTCACTTTCAAACCGCCGTTGTCATCAGATACCCAAGATGCCACTGTGACAGTAGAATCTGAGAGGCGTGGGTCAGCATATCACTGGCATCACAAATAGTAGGAGCTGTTAAGAGCAAGGTTCCTCCTACTTCTGACAAGCAGCCACGACTAATGCATTAATGTATATAACAGCATGCTAATGGGTGCCAAGAGGAAACAAAAGCTCACACCAGCACGATAAGCTTAAGAGTTTAACACTCCATCATCTATTCCTGAACATCCTTGAGCCGGAGGTTTTGAATGAACCACAAACAAAATATGTTTTCCACAAACCTGACCACTGAGAAACAGAGCCATTTGTCTGTTTTAGTGCAAGCTGCCTGTCCCCCAAAAATCTATAAATAAATCCCAAATTGCACACATAAAGCCACTTGAATCAGTCCAGGCTGAAGACAATACCCATGAGTAACTTGTGCTCGTAAATCAACGTTTTTCTGCCTGGATTACAGATTTTATCCCCGAGCACTGCCACCCACGTGAGATGACCGGAGAGGAGGAACACACTGGAACTGTTGGAAAGGATGAAGGCTGCAGTGTGCAAAAGTCTTAAAACGTCCTTTAAGCATTTATATTTCGCTTCCAGAAGTTTTGCTATGTTTTGAAGTGGTCTGGAAGAGCAATGTTAAAGCTATTTAACTGTGACCTGTAAATAATTCTGGCTCCTAAACTCAAGGAACGACTCCATGTTAAGTCAGTACGTAAAAGAAATATTGCAAATAACTGAATATAAATAGGACTGGTTCACACTGGTTCATTTTCATCTATAAATCCCTCCTTGGTCGGCTACCTTTTTATATCTCCTCCCACTTGTCATATCGTCACTGCAGTTACAACGTGTGCTCTCAGGTCATCATTACCTGCAGTGTTCTAGTCTGGTTAAAACCAGACCCTTGTCCTTCACTTCGCTTCGTACTAGGGTCTGGACTTTCTGTTATAGAGAACCGATTCTTGCTGGAGGCGTGTTCTCTGCTGAGGAACAAAACCATTGGATCTTAGAAAAATTTTGAACAAGGAAAAGCATTCTGCTCCCTCCCCCTCAGAGCCATATATGGCTGCTCCCCCGTGCTCTGTTAAACTTGACAACTGCTTCGCCTCCTGCAGCTTTTTCTCTCGCTGCCGGCTGCCGCGCTGCATATTCTGTGTTTATATGTTAATAAAACGTTTTAATAAAATAAAATAAAACCATGGATCGCTGGTCCAGCTCACCAGAAGACCAGAAAATCTGATGGGACTCGGGCAGCAACGAACACGAGTTTAAAGCTCCACTGACATCATCTTATAACTTTCCATAAAATGGCACAACATATATATATATTAAGATTGACCTCTGATCGTTTTTGCTAAAACAATGTGAAATGAATGAAAATTCCTCTCAAAAACAGTTTAAAATTAGCGCCTTTTTTTCACACGATAAATACGGGGTTTCCCGTCGCGCGATTATGACGTCACTCCCAGACTCGCGTCAACTGCGCTCCTTGTTTACAATGGACAAGATACAAACGCGATCCGTCCAATTTAGCCATTTAAAACTTTATATTTGAGCGGTTTGTCTTCAGAGAAGCCAAAGTTATTTCCAGTAAACAGCAGGTTATAATTTTTTTTCAGCTCCTGCTGGTTTTTGGAGACTTTTCACTTCAGGAAGTGCAGCAGCTCTGTGAGGACTTACACAGCAGCTGATAGTTGAGAGTCAGAAGGAATTCTACATGTACATCGTTTTCACAGCACTGAAATGGTAATATATTAGTTAATGTTTCTAATAATTATTCAACATTAATTTATAGTTTAAAAAATTAGTCCCTTTTAAAATATCTGTTAAATATATTATTCTTTTATTTTATTTTGTTTGTGTTTTCAGGTTTCCAGGTCTCCAGTCCATCACCTGAGGCTCTTCCTGTTGAACCACTAGTAACCCAGACTTTCACATCACAGCAGGTAAGATTGCATCAACAAAAAGAATAGTACTCAACAATATTCTTTGATGTAAATCTGTTGATTTTCTGTGGTTCTGATGAGGGAAGTGACAAAGTGGATGCAGCATTCAGCCCATAATGGACCCAGATGTCCCCTGCGTCCAGACCTACAACACCTGGACATCCAGGAGCGTGCACGAGGAGGTGGTGGAGTCTGAAGACATTAGTTTGACCCATTGTCTTAATATACAGTATACTGCATATAATATATACTGGGTGTGTCTGTGTGTTTTATCATCAATTCACAGAAATGTCTTCACCTGAAGAGTGGACCCAGGTGGAGGAGAACAAACCTTGATATTGTTAAACAACAGATGGAGACATCTTCAGGATCTGTAGAACATCAGGACTGATGCTGCAGAAAGCTACGTTTGTGCATCAAGACATCAAAATATGCAGAAATACTACAACTGGCCAGAGCATTGAGATGAAAATGAATCAATGAATTTAATATTTTTTCTGACTGTTCAAATGAACATATTGTTTGAAAAAAAAAAGGATAACAATGAACCAAGTGTTTCTGTAGTTATGTGTAAATAAAGTTACAGTAGTACACTATATTATCTGTTAGTGTTGAGTTATTCTTTGTGAGAATATTTGTGTATCTGTTTTAATTTCATTCGTTCATCTACTCACAGCTCGTACTTTGGTAAAAACAAAATTGGTGAATGTTGAAAAAAACATTTGATTAAAATCCCCTGATGCATGCTCAATAATCCAGGTAGAAAAATCCAAAAAAGCTAAGTCTGGTCCTCTGGACATTCATGTCCAGAGGACCAGACTTAGCTTTTTTGGATTTTATTAAAATAAAACCATCCCATATTATCAAATAAATGAAAACCTCTGGGGAAACATTAATATGAACAGATTATCAAAAAAAATTGAGTTTAAAAAATATCAGCAAGTGGTGTTTGACTTCATCAGCTCTGTAAAAATGACTCCAACACCTCCTCGTCCACCCTCCTGTCCAGGTGTTGTAGGTCTGGACGCAGGGGACATCTGTCTAGTTTCTCCTCATCTTGCTGCTTGTACACTTCTTCAGACTCCAACACCTCCTCGTGCACGCTCCTGGATGTCCAGGTGTTGTAGGTCTGGACGCAGAGGACATCTGGGTCCATTATGGGCTGAATGCTGCATCCACTTTGTCACTTCCCTCATCAGAACCACAGAAAATCAACAGATTTACATCAAAGAATATTGTTGAGTACTATTCTTTTTGTTGATGCAATCTTACCTGCTGTGATGTGAAAGTCTGGGTTGTACTAGTGGTTCAGGAAGAGCCTCAGGTGATGGACTGGAGACCTGGAAACCTGAAAACACAAACAAAATAAAATAAAAGAATAATATATTTAACAGATATTTTAAAAGGGACTAATTTTTTAAACTATAAATTAATGTTGAATAATTATTAGAAACATTAACTAATATATTACCATTTCAGTGCTGTGAAAACGATGTACATGTAGAATTCCTTCTGACTCTCAACTATCAGCTGCTGTGTAAGTCCTCACAGAGCTGCTGCACTTCCTGAAGTGAAAAGTCTCCAAAAACCAGCAGGAGCTGAAAAAAAATTATAACCTGCTGTTTACTGGAAATAACTTTGGCTTCTCTGAAGACAAACCGCTCAAATATAAAGTTTTAAATGGCTAAATTGGACGGATCGCGTTTGTATCTTGTCCATTGTAAACAAGGAGCGCAGTTGACGCGAGTCTGGAAGTGACGTCATAATCGCGCGACGGGAAACCCCGTATTTATCGTGTGAAAAAAAAGGCGCTAATTTTAAACTGTTTTTGAGAGGAATTTTCATTCATTTCACATTGTTTTAGCAAAAACGATCAGAGGTCAATCTTAATATATATATATATGTTGTGCCATTTTATGGAAAGTTAAAAGATGATGTCAGTGGAGCTTTAATTCTCTCGTGACAACCTCAGTCATTTCCTTGTTCATTTCACTCAGCGGAGGGAGAGGAGGAGGGAGCGATTACTTGACTTTTGGGAAAAAAAACAAAAGAAAACTCCAGATAAGGGATTAAGAAGGGGAAATTAATAAATTTGTGTCACATATAAAACAGTCCTGCATCGCTTTGCATCGCTTTGAATGAGAACATGCGGCTGCTCGCTGGCTGCGCTGGGACAGGTGGGGGCGTGGGTTAGGGGCCAAAAACTCTGCCCCTTCTGTTCTCTGATTGGTCCGGTCAAAAATCTACCGGAGAAATCGTTGTCTATGGGAGAAATCCCAGACTGTGCAGTGAAGGGAAATGAGAATTGAGCGGAGCTGTGCAGGAAGGCGAGGGCCAGGCTAGCAGTGTTCCCTCAGTGCGGCCTGTACTTGGCAAAAAGGCCTTTTCCTACTCTGCTCCTAAAGCCTGGAACACCTTGCAACAAGAACTGAAGCTGTCCATCTTGAGTTCTTTAAGGGGTTTCAAACTTTTGACAATGTAAATGGAAAAATTAAGGCAGATATGTTCTTGTTTTTAATATTTTACCCTATATTTACGGCACCCTGATTGATTGTTTTATACACTATACAGTACTCTTATTTTAACTGCATTTTTACTGTAGTTATTGCTGTTATTGTTTATTGTTATTGTTGTATGTACTTTATATGTTCAGTCTGGAACAGGTCTCTCTTGTAAAAGAGTCCTCGTGACTCATTCATTCAACCTTTATTTATACAGGCTAGCCTCGTTGAGTCACGGGGACTCATTTACAAGAGGGACCTGTCTCACTCACACCAAACAACCATCCACTCTCACACTCACACCTAGGGTCAATTTAGAGTCACCAATCAGCCTAACAAGCATGTTTTTTGGTCTGTGGGAGGAAACCGGAGTACCCGGAGGAAACCCACGCATGCACGGGGAGAACATGCAAACTCCACCCAGAAAGGCCCCGGACCGGGATTTGAACCGGCAACCTTCTCGCTGAGAGGCAGCAGCTCTACCAGTTGTGCCACCGTGCTGCCAATGAGACTACCCTGTATAAATAAAGGTTAAATGAAAAAGGACATTTAGGCATTTTGTTACCAGCAGCCTGTAATAAAGACATGATTTGTTCTCATTTGTTAAAAAAAAAACAATCAAGTTTGCCACATAAAATATTGTTTTAGCTCCAACGACTTAGCTGAAAATCAAACAGCAGACGGTCAACTGAAGGATGATGAGCTCAGGCTGGGTGCTAAGCTTTTGCTATATTTTCCCCATTTTATGATTTTGAGATACTATTAATTTGTTGTAGATGGGCTTTCAGGCTTGACAGTTCCTTTTTTTATCCTCTATTGTCCGGCTTTCTTGTTGTTAATTGCACACTGCACAGTGAGCCACCGTGTTCAGGTACACCGATATGGCAGAATATTTATAAAGGAAAAATAAAAAGCTTCTAAAGTCTAAAAAAAAATCTTTGAAAGTCCAGAGAACTATCAATCTAGACCACAGAAAAAAAATGACACCAAGGTCTGGCTCTTTGGGAGCAATGTATACAGAATTTAGGTTTTGTTAGCATTTCTCTGTTGGTAGCATGTGGCACAACACTGCCACGTTGAGTCTTTATGTTGCAAACTGGGAGACCTCAATATCCCACCTAAAAGATTGGACGATGGCCTAAAGACATCCATGTTCAAGTTAACTCCCCAAACTCAGCATATTCCCGAAACCCCTCGTCCATTTTTATGGTGTGGCTGGGTGAGTACCGGTAATCCAGTGGAAAGAAGCCGGTGAGCTCACAGTTTCCATAAAAGGGGTGCTTTAGAAGTTACCCTGGACATATTGATCAATCTGCAAATAGGCAATCAAACATCTGAACAAAGGATTTTTTTTGTCTTTTTAACAAGTTCAGAGACAGTAACTCTTCTGAATCTAGCAACACACGGCCATTGATGAAACTTGACTTTGACAACGCTTCACGGGTTCTGCTTTGTTGAACCGCTTTTGGTTTCTTGATCACCATGAATCTGATAAGACTTGCAGTTTTGCTTCTAATATTCATAATTTAGGCATCGTGAAAAGTTACTTAAATTGTTTATAGTCAGTTTGTTACTGCTTCTATTACATCGTGCTCAAGGACAAAATGTAAATTTGCTGCCTGCTATATTCTAACCTCTCCCGGGTATTAATGTGACAAGAAAATTGATGTTTTTATCTTCAGTGTATACCTCTTCTCTTTGTTTGCTTGAGCAGGAATCACCTCTATCACAGCTCAACTTTGCTTTAAATTCAACCTGTAGGTTTCACTTCAAAGCATCATCTTTGCCTCAAACATTTCCTGCTCACAACTAAAACAGATCATGTCAACAGGTCTTAAAAGATACTTCAAAGTGAGAAATACCCTTTCCTGTCACCAACAGGTGAGAACGATGGGACACTAATCATCATTAGATGCAGTTTTGATGTGCTGTTTCATTAAGAAACCTTAAAAGTCATTTTATCCAATACATAAAAAGGCCCTTAAGCAATTCAGTTTTTTTACGTTTCTTTGAGTAGTGTGCCGACATGTACAAGTTTTCAAACATAATAAAGGCACAGGCTTGTCATGAACTGGAAACTGGTGGCACACCATTGTCGATGTCTGCGGTGAAGGCAGTTTTACATTGTCGTGGACAGATAGGGTGCTAACCAAGAGAGAAGCCTACGATCCAGAAGCAAAACTGGACTGAAATTTGTAGGTACCCACATGGAGAAGCCAAATACCCTCTGGGAAAAATGTTTAAAGTCAAACCTGACAAAGACTATGGCGGCAACAACAACATGAAGTATTTTGAGAGTCAAGATGTTTTCAACCCAAACTGTTAAGCATGGTCCCAGAATCCAAAAGGCACATGAAAATAGTTTCTTTATGGATAAAGCGAACTATCATTGAGCTTCTAGAACGACCTTTCCAAAGCACCAATCTCAAATATTTTCCAAATCTGTGGACTGTGCTATAAAGTCCTTTTTTTTCCCAACCAAATTTTAATATACTTTTCCAGTTCTGCCAAGAAAAGTGGTCTGATATCCAACCAGATTTATGCCAAATTCTTGTTGATGGATATAAAAAGCATGTGGTACAGCTTGCCAGTGTTAGAACCAAATATCATTAGAAAATGTATTGGTGCCTTTCCATCTTATTAAGATACTCAAAGCGCTTTACACTACAATCTGTGCCCTCATTTACCCATTCATACAGCACTCTACTATATCTATACAAAGAATAATCAGTGCTTTATCACATTTATACACTGATGGGACACACATCGGAGGCAATGAGGGGTTCAGTGTCTTGCCCAGGAACACTTCAGAATGTGACTGTGGAATTGAACCCCCAACTCTTGCATTGAAGGACAACTGCTCTAACTACTCACAGCTGTGCCATTAGTCAGAATGGATGTGTATTTTCTTAGCCCTATTGTGTAATTCTGACTATAAATACACAAGTGTGCACCCAATTCTTGCATTTTCGGTATAGTATAATCATTCCACTCTGGAAAAAGAATAGTTACAATAAACCATTAAAATCCCCAAAATATATGACATTCTTGCCATTGATAGCTGTAAAAGTCATTGAATTCAAATGAAACTTGGGGACAAAGTTGACTCCTTTGAAAAACTATGAGTAACAATGATTTCTCTTCATGTAACAACGGGGTCTCAAAGCTCCATGAGAGAGAATTGGGATATGTGCTCGGTCAGGGCACCGGGGTGGGTATCTGTTCCCACCACACCAACATACAAGCTGTCATATCATTTACAGATCCGAACAGAGAGGCGCACTGTAATCCATCTGCGTCCAACAGCTAAAATAGTCACCGCGCATGCAGGGTAAGGACAACTTGGAAACTCTTCTCCCCCGAGGGGAAGAACGCGCCCATAAAAAGTCAGAAACGAGCAGCAATCGATGGGTTAGCGGGAAAAAAAACACTAAATCATTCAAGAGATCCAGCTGAATCTGGAGTGATCATCATGTCCTTGCACCTGCGGATGAGTCCTGTCGACAGGTGTGCCAAACTTCACCAGTTGTGCGCACTGATGCGCCAACTTCCACTTTTTTTTTTGGAGGAGGATTTGCGCTGATTTGTTTTACTTACAGTTCTCAGGAACTGGATCTCATCCTCCCCTTCTCCGCCCTCAGCCATGGCTGTGAAGGAGCCTCCTCAGACTCTGGAAGCCTCCGCTGACTGCCGCCAGAAACGCAACGCTGAGCCTCTCAAGCCGATATTAGCTTCAAGATCATCCACAGCCATATAGGGAAGCCCCCCCGAGCCCCCTTCTCTTCTCCTACCCCCTCACACATCCACTCTTCATACCCCCTCCTCCTCCTCCTCTCATACAGCAGCAGCAGTGCGGAGCAGAGGACGACCAGAGCCGGGGAGGCTGAGGAGCAACCCCCCCACCCGCGGTGCTGATGCTGCAGCCGAGGACACAGCTCAACTTTAGCTTGTTGGATTCAGTCTGATGAATAAATGACAGCTCACATCCATACAGCGAAGAGCTAAAACCCAATCTGGAGACAGCCTGAATCTCAGAATATATATATATATATA
>JBBPBX010025222.1:0-15235 GCA_038048925.1 Garcialebias charrua | reverse complement strand
TATTTGCTGACAAACATGTGAAGGCTAAGGGCTGGAAATAACCGTGAAATTTGTTGAAGCTAAAACTGAATTGTTTAAGGCGAAACAAGGAGAGCAAATGCTAAAATTAACTAAACAAAAGCTAAAAGCTAGTATAATAAATAATTTGTTTGTTGCTGATGACAGCCGAAACCAGCTGCTCATATGATTAAGGAGGACCATCAGCCTAACGATGGATCGTTAACACCCTGATGGTTGTTTGCTATTCACAGAGGGCTGAGTGATACTAGCAATAACAGCATTGTAAGAGGGGGACAGTTGAACCCGGAGGCCTCCACCCCTGTTTAATGATGGACGGTTTCAAAGATGGCCTCCTTTACTCCTCTCTCAAACCATTGTTCCTCTCTATCAAGGATGTGAATATCTTCATCCCTGAAAGGCTACGTTCACACTGCAGGCAAATCCGACCCATATCCAATTTTTTATGAGAGTCTGAACGCACCAAATCCGATGTTTTCAAATCCGACCCAGGCCGTTTTCAGTACATTATGTGGTTTTAAATCAGATATATATCTGATGTTTTCAAAGCGACTGCAGTCTGAACGCTCATGTGACTTACATCTGACTTTTTCAGAACACGTGCAGCTCATTTAATTGAGCCTGCGTGTGTTTGTACAGACAGGGGGGACAGCAGCAGCTCAGAGCGGGGTGGGGGCTAGTGGGGGGGACGAGCTCTCTGTACTTGCAGCGACGCACACACCAGTTCTTCTCAGTTTGCCTTTCATCTTTTGGATGTTTAGCTCTGGAGAACAACTTCAATTACGAACACACACTAAAAAATGTTGCGCGCGTCCATGTTTACTTCCTCAAACACAGGGTGCTACGTCAGCGTCAGGACAAAAATAAGCGCCCAGCCCAATGAAAACAAGCCCAAACAAGCAACTCGCAGCCTGCGTGTCACGTCACGCAGGCTGAGACATGAGCCGCAGCGCGCGGCGCGGATCCAAAAGAGAAATGGAGCAGAACACAGCTGAAGCTCAATTTTTAACATTTCATCACATCTACAGCTGCACTGATCAGCGCGCTATGTTTTCTTCTGCGCATGCGGGTCACTTCTGCAACGTAGAGTGTTCACACTGGAGTCATGCCAGGTCTGATGCTGGTCGCATTTAAAATGTAGTGTGAACGTTCACACCAAAAGATCTGATTTTTTTTTTTATCGGAATTGAGCATTAAGACCTGCAGTGTGAACGTAGCCAAAGAGTGACCGCTGGCCTGGAGATGAGTGTAGACCGCAGAGTCCTGACCTGATGATGTTGATAGAGAGGAACGATGGTTTCAGAGAGGAGTAAAGGAGGCCATCTTTGTGAAAAGAAACCATCCATCATTAAACAGAGGTGGAGGCCTCCGGGTTCAACTGTCCCCCTCTTACAATGCTGTTATTGCTAGTATCACTCAGCCCTCTGTGAATAGCTAAATTGTGCAAAACAGTCATCCAAAGCTAAAATGAACATAAAAGTAGCTAAAACCTAACCTGAATCGCAGGAAAAAAATATTTTATTTGCTGACAAACATGTGAAGGCTAAAGGCTGGAAATAACCGTGAATCAACATCATCAGGTCAGGACTCTGCGGTTTACACTCATCTCCAGGCCAGCGGTCACTCTTTCAGGGATGAAGATGTTCACATCCTTGATAGAGAGGAATGATGGTTTGAGAGAGGAGTAAAGGAGGCGATCTTTTTGAAAATAAACCATCCATCATTAAACAGAGGTGGGGGCCTCTGGGTTCAACTGTCCCCCTCTTACAATGCTGTTATTGCTAGTATCAGCGCGTCATTTGCCCTGCTGAAAATGGCAGCCACAGAAGCGTGCACGGAAGGACTTTTAACAAGATTAACACGGTAAAAACAATTATTTGTTTGCTGAAAATTATAGCAAAGATGTGTCTTAGCTGAACTTTTCCTTAATAAATGCATGTACAGTAATTGTCAAATCAGCTGGAATTAAAAAGTAGTTTCGCTAGTGCACCCGTACGGGTGGGACCACAGCATAAACACTTGAAAATATATATTTGTTAGCTGACATTATAGCAAAAGTGTTTCTGAGCTTAACCGTTCCTTAATAGCACTTTGAGATTTTTATTAATGAAAAGTGCGGTATAAATTGAATTTATTATTATTATTATTATTAATAATAATTTCACGTAATGGTCAAATCTGCTGGATTTAAATTGTTTCGCTTTGACGTCTTCCAAACAGTCGCGAGTGCTGCAAAAATAAATTATAAATAAATCGAATTTTAGCTCAAGTGTCTCATACAGGTAAAAGTTTGTAAATGTACATCTAGTGATTACTTTCTGTAAGTTTGAACAAAATCTGTCCTGTGGTTCATGAGTTATTTATCTGAATAGTCCCCGTTTACGGTAAATCCGGAGCTATAAGCTAACACATTTACGAAGCTAAAACTTCGAATTTTAGCTCAAATGTCTCATACAGGTAACAGTTTGTAAATGTACATCTATTGATTACTTTCTGTAAGTTTGATAAAAATCTGTCCTGTGGTTCAAGAGTTATCTAAATACAGCAAACCCCCTACTTACGTACGAGTTTGGGACATAAGAACCGTTCGCAGCTCGATTCTGCCGTAGCTAGGGGGTGAAAATAGCGTCCCGTTCGTAGGTCCTTATTCTGTTCGTAGGTCGCGGAAATACCGCTAACGGAGCGCCGCGCACACATTTAAGCATGTACAGTAGTGTACTGTAATGTTAAACATTGCTATTCACATTTACAGAATAAATAAAAATATAATTTCTTACTTTGAGATGGTCAAAGCCGACATCTTAGGTTGCCATGCGTTGATATTGTCGGGGCGAGCAGCGCGGCGGCCGGCGAGCGAACCACGGCAGCTGCTCGAGGCCTGTGTTAGCTTCTGCTAGCCAAGCCATGAGCTGGTGTTGGAGCGGCGGTGCGGCGCGATCGGCGATCAATCTGCAGCTGCTGCACCAGCCTGAGATGTCCACAGAGCTCACAGAGCGATTCTAGATAGTAATTTATCCATATGAGGCAATCCTGGAACACACACAGTCCTCACATGGGGCTGCCGGGAGGACCGCGGGAGTCCTAATATGGCTGCCAGGCATTTCCTGTCGGACCGGAAGTTGCGCAATCATTTTAAAAAAAGATAATTTCTTTAATTTTTATTAAAAAATATTACAGGTAGTCCCCGACTTACGAGCGCTCTTACTTACGAGGTCCCGGACTTACGAGCATGCATCTCATTAAAAAAAAAAAAAAAAAAATAAATATTTTTTTTTTTTTTTACTTTTTTTTTTTTTTTATAAATGAATACATGTACAGTACTGGACAGTCACCAAGCACTTAGCCTATCCTAACACAGTTTTTAAAAATGAAGGAATGAGTTGAATTGTCTCCCTTTCACATAAAGGAAGCAAGCTCCCTTTATGGGAATGGAGCCTGCAGGGAGGAGGGACACAATTCAACTGACTCCTTAACTATGTTAGGATAGGCTAAGTGCTGGTGACTGTACAGTACTGTACATTTATCTATTTATAAATAAAAAAATAAAAAAATAAAAATACTGTATATACAGTACTGTATATTTTTAATAAATAGATAAATGTACCTGACCTGAGACTCCCACAGTCACTGATTGACTTTAAAAGCAGCATAAAGACTTTTCTTTTTAAGCAAGCCTATTCTGCTTCCACATGATTTTATCTTTGATCTTAGCTGATATCATGATTTTACTTGATTTTATCACTTGTTTTATTTATTTATTTTTTAAGCAAGCCTAATCTGCATCCACATGATTTTATCTTTGATCTTAGTCGATATTATTATTGATTTTATTTGATTTTATCACTTGTTTTATTTTGATCTTTGCTTTGTTACACTTTGTAGCACTTTGAGATTTTTATTAATGAAAAGTGCATTATAAATTGAATTCATTATTATTATTATTATTAAATGTACAGTCACCAAGCACTTAGCCTATCCTAACACAGTTTTTAAAGATGAAGGAGTCAGCAGGCTCCATTCCCATAAAGGGAGCTACTTTCACTTTATGTGAAAGGGAGACAATTCAACTCATTCCTTCATCTTTAAAAACTGTGTTAGGATAGGCCAAGTGCTTGTTGACTGTCCAGCACTGTACATGTATTCATTTATTATAAAAAAAAAAAAAAAAAAAAAAAAAAAAAAAAAAATTTTTTTTTTTTTATTTTTTTTACTATGTGATCCTACTTACGAATTTTTGACATACGAGCGCCCCCTAGGGACGGAACTCGCTCGTAAGTCGGGGACTACAAGCTCTTATGCTGCTTGTTTTTACCTTTTTCCCCACCGTAAACAGCAGAAAGGAGGAAGGGTGTGAGGGGAAGGGGGGCAGAGCTGAGAACAGACCATGTAGGTAAATGCCTGGGGGTCCCATTTCAGCAGTGGCCCCGGCCCCGCCTCGCCCCGTGCAGTCACCTACATAACTAACATTGATCCTGCTTGTTAATATACATTTAACATAAAAATAATTATAGTTACGATGAAAACGTTCATTAAATACGCAATAAAAAAACGGTCGATTTCTTTATCCCCCTACTAAAAATGGACTATTCCATCTTTACATCTTCCGGGTCAGAGTTGAACTCAGGGGCTTCTGTGGCTAGCTGGCTGCGCTCGGTGTCTTCATAAATCCGTAGAGAACCCCGCTGTTTCAAGCCAAATTAACGTGGCCGGATGATTTTATTGAGGGTTTTGTGTCGACCACGCGACGGTGAGTCGTTATTTTTATGTATTTTAGTTACTTTTCATTAAATCTGTTGACTACCTATAGACGCTAACGCTGTGTCTGCCGGTAGTGCTGGGTTACTAATGGATAATCCGTAGAGAACCCCGCTGTTTCAAGCCAAATTAACGTGGCCGGATGATTTTATTGAGGGTTTTGTGTCGACCACGCGACGGTGAGTCGTTATTTTTATGTATTTTAGTTACTTTTCATTAAATCTGTTGACTACCTATAGACGCTAACGCTGTGTCTGCCGGTAGTGCTGGGTTACTAATGGATAATCCGTAGAGAACCCCGCTGTTTCAAGCCAAATTAACGTGGCCGGATGATTTTATTGAGGGTTTTGTGTCGACCACGCGACGGTGAGTCGTTATTTTTATGTATTTTAGTTACTTTTCATTAAATCTGTTGACTACCTATAGACGCTAACGCTGTGTCTGCCGGTAGTGCTGGGTTACTAATGGATAATCCGTAGAGAACCCCGCTGTTTCAAGCCAAATTAACGTGGCCGGAGGATTTTATTGTGCGTTTTGTGTCGACCATTCGACGGCGAGTCGTTAGTTTCATGTATTTGGGTTACTATGTATAAATGCGGTGGCGACACACCCGTGTATTTGAGATTTAAACGTGGTTTTAGGGATTAAAAGATCATTCTATTTTTTGTTAATTTCGTGGCCGAATAGAATATATGTACGTAAAGTATTAAATAAATCCTTTGATTTTTGTAATTTCATCCTTTTAGGATCATTTTTGTTACTTTTCAGTTGGCAGTGTAGTGCAAATATTGATAACGCTGCCGGCTATATATAAATATATATATATATAATATAGAAATATATAAATAGCGGATTAGATTAGCTTCCCCTAATTTTCATAAGACATTTGTGCTTTTGAAATTGTGGACCTAAAAAAATTAATAAGCGTTTTAGAAATTGTGGAACTAATTTTTTAATTAGCGGTGCCCAGCTTTGATATATATACATATATATATATATATATATATATACATATTATATATATGTAATGGGTATAAACACTTTGATTATTTTGTAGTGAAATTCTTGCTAAAATATGTAGTCCCCGACTTACGAGCGAGTTCCTTTCCTACGACTGTCTCGTAACACAAAATCTCGTACGTCGGATCCCGAAACACGTGTTGCTCGTAAGTCCGGATTTTCGGTTGTAAGTCGGAAAATTTATGCTAGCGCTACTTCAAACACTCGTTTTTCATCACTAATGTTCAAACTAGTTCATAAACATGCTCAGAAACTTGTTTCCAAAGGGTTAGCTAACACACTTTCATCTAAAAACACATAAAATTGCTGTTTTTGTATGTTCTTTACAAATTTACTGCTCGTTTGCCAGCTCGTAAGTCCGGAACCTCGTAAGTAAGAGCACTCGTAAGTCGGGGACTACCTGTATTATACCTGTCTATAGTGTCCTCTACTGGTTGGCTATAAATTTGACGGGAAACCGGAAGTTCCCCACCCTCTGTCTAGCTCTCTGCTGTGGTAAGTCATACAGTCTGGTTATCTTACAAAAGTATCATAAAGTATGCTACAAAGCTAATGTGAAATTTATTGTAATATACACAGTTTATTGTAATATACACAGTTATGTATCAACAATTGTGTTGATACATAACCGTTGATACATGTTCGGTTTTATATGAGTTGCTCATGAGATAATAAATTCGTAAATGCTACTTTCTCTATAGATGGCTTTACCAGTGGAGGAGCTAAATACACGTTGTTTGTGCTATGAACTACTCATTTTGGAGGTACTGTAATTAATTGTGTTATCTAAAATGTTCAGAGTTAAGTCAGTTATGTTAACGGTCATATAGTGTACTTCGCAACGGTTGTTCGTTGTCATGACGACACAACGTGAACTGTTATTTTTTGTGAACCACCAGAGGGTGCTATAGAACAATTTAATATTTCATTTTGACTGCTGTTTGTATTTATTTTTCTAATTTCTTATTTAATTTATAAAAACTAATAAAAAGATGTTAAGCTAAAATAGGGTTAAAACCAGATTGCATTAAATCCATATTAATGTTAAAACCACTATACGATCACATGTTAAAAAGAGTATTGGCTGAAAATGTTATAAAAATGTTCCACACAGTCTGTCTAACTCTCTGCTGTGATGGCTATACCAGTGGAGGAGCTAACTACATTTTGTTTGTGCTATGAACCACTCATTTTGCAGTAAAGTACCACTTCATCCAATCCACTGGCCTCTGAGAGTGATTATGACAGGACGGGCCCACAACTGTTACAATGGTGCCGTGACCCGGATTTCAGTCAAGCACATTGAACCTGTAGCTGTCCTGTCTGCTGTATCGCTTCTTGGAGGCGTTGGTTTGCAGTGTTCTTTGGTTCAAGCTTGCACCTGATATGGTTACATTATAGTGCAGCGTACAAATATTGTTGTACAGTGTGACACAGTGAAGTTTTGTGTCCCACACAAGTTTTGGATTTTCTTTTATTATGATCTATTATGATCTTTCAAGTTGGTGATTTCATTTCCCATGGTGTTTTGGATTTTGGATGTCTATTCATTTTCAAATTCCTGAACTATGTCTGCTCATGGTAACCGCTTCTGGTTTGGCACACTCATTGGTATTGGTAGGGGCAGGGGTATACCTACTCCGATTCCTTTTTCTGTTGATACTCAGAGTAGTGTTATGCCCTCATTGGATGCATTTCCTGGTCCCAGGTTCATAATCCTGTTGACTACCATGCTAGTACACCTATGCCCCATGTCACACCTACGCCAACTCCTGTTAGTGACAGTTCTGAGTGTGCGGCTGCCCAGATGAGATATGTTATCCAGGAGATAGGACATCAGTTGGCTGACTATCATGTCACGCATGCAGCCATACAGCACAGTTGCTCCCAGTTCTACAACAACACATACTGTAGTGGGTAGTGAGGGTCAGCCCGGTTGTGTGTCTGATGTATCTCAGGTTCAGGTTGTCATGCAGAGGAAGGTCAAAGAACCTCTGTATTTAGCAGGTAATGGCTCAGACACAATTACAGTGCATGAATGGGAAGATCAGATGAGAACATTCATTAAGAAAAGGGATGTTAGAATTGAAGAGCAGGCTGACAAAATCCTTATGCATTTGAAGGGAAAGGCTAAGGATGTAGTTAGGTTTGGGATTAGAAATAGCAACACTGGCATTAATGCTAACACTGATATAATTTATGGTCTACTCAGGAAACACTTTAGCTCTACTAGGTACTCTGTTGTCCCCTTAGAGGACTTTTACTCGACTTTACCCAAAGACCAGGAAGACCCATATGACTACTGGCTGAGACTAAACAAAGCAGCTAACTTGGCTTCTGTTATGTGTTATGCTTCTGTTATGGCCGGGCCTAAGAGAGCAGGTCAAATCATTTGAAAACCCTGCGATGGAGGTGACCCGTATGTTTATTAGGAATTATCCCTGTAGAGACCTGGATCTCACTTTCAGGTCCAAGCCTATCAACAAATGGTCGGGGTATGAAACGTTGGAGGTACTGAATGAGTACCACGCTGAAGTGAGCTGTAAAGAAACTCCCTCAGTGCATCTTGAGAGGACCGTGGACATTACCGTGCACAATGCGGAGGTGAGCCATGGCCTGGTCCCTATACACAGTGGTTAGGAATGCCCGCAGACACATAGTACACAGTATGTCTCTCTGGCAGAGGTGATGTCTATGTTAGAGAGGGTTCTGTTGCATGGAGCCTCTGACCAGTCACAAGTGAGACAGTGAACTCCACCCAGGCGACCTGTAGACTGTACAGACAATATTGATGGTTTTACTGTTAAGCCATGCATTATCTGCAAAAGCGATGGCCACAGTGCCTTGTCACATTGCTGAGAAAATAGGTTTTTTTTCAAGTGCTATGCTTCAGGTCATTCACGCCGAAACTGTCCAACCAAAAGAGCTGTCCCAGAACATCAGGAAAACTGACTGGTCTGTACCCAGGGGAGGACAGTGCAGACAAACCCAATAAACCTTCCACCATTACTGAGTTACCAGAAATGCAAGATAATATATCCCTCTATGAGTTTTACAGTAGTACATTGACCCCATCCAAGAAACTGATATTTCAGGGATCCCAAAGAACAGCAGAAACTGGCAGCCTGTTCTACACACCTGTCTCAGTACAGAACGGCCCCACCCTCAAACCACTGTTAGACATTGGGTCGATGGCCTGTACAATCAGTGAGTCCTCTGTTAAGTCCCTTTTACAACAGTGTCCTGATATCACAAGAGGAACGGTAGATGATTATGTCATTATAGGCTGTGGTGGACAACGTGTTTTCCCCAAATATATATATGACCTTGATGTCATGGTTTATGGATGTAGGATGGTCATTCCAACAATGGTTGTTCCAGGCCAGACAGAAATGATCTTTGGTAGCAATGCCATCAAGTACATTTTAACCCAACTAAAGAACACTGACAGCTACTGGAAGCTAATTTCCTCGCCCAACAATGGCCAGACAGCTGACCACTGCCAACTTTTGTCACTGCTATCCAATACAGAGCGATGGAGGGGTGGTTGCATTCCAGATAAAGTGGGCACAGTTAAGGTCAAGAGTTGTGTGACCCTGAAACCACAGAGGGAGCACCTTGTTGGGCAAGTTACCTGAATCAACAGTGATGTCGGCAGGTAGTACGGTGATTGTTGTACCAACACGATCTAAAGCTGGGCTGAAACATATCTTTGTTGGACGAGTTGTTACTCCTCTTTGGGGAGATCGATAGGTGCCTGTTAGGGTCTTCAACCCTACTGATAGAGTTATGGTGCTGAGAAGGAATGCCAAGTTAGCAGATGTGTCTCCTTGTATTGTAGTGGAGGACCTGCAAAAAGCTGACAATGTTGAGTGTAATGTGCAATGTATGCAGAGCGAAGTTGTGCAACCAAGGTCAGAGAAAGACATGATGCATGCACTGAAATATGTGGGTCTGCAAGACATTGACCTGAAGTCATGTGAAGTGCCGTTGCAGTGGAAAGACAAGTTCCTTGACATCATCGTGCAATATGAGTCAGTCAGAGTGCATGAACAGTAACAGATGGCGGCTGAGTAAGAGAGGACGTTGGTAGTCGGGCTCCTGCCAGTACTACCTCCAAAAGGAGTATTTGGAGAGCTTGTACTCGCAGTTTTTTGCACTGGATGTGCAGAGAAGAGCGCTGAAAAAGCTGCGGACATTGGACTGGAGCATGCGATCCAGAATTATGAATCTACAAGCCAACGTGTCCGTGAGTTTTTTGCCGAGAGTTAGCCTAGCGTAGCTACAAACCGGGCTAATCAAAGCAAACCGAGCTGGGTCACCGTAACCGGGTGCCGTAGCTGCGGGCTTCGTGAACAAATAAACCGGAAAAATACGCTGGTTGTTACGAAGGAACGCGGGCCGGTAAGCTGGAGGAGCTTTGTTGCAGCGAAAGAACAAAACAAAGCTGGGAGCGGAGGCTACAGGCTACAAGCTAAAACTAGCCATGTGCTGCTGATAAAAGCTAATGCGGCAAAACACCACTGAGTTGGGGATTGTTGCTACGGGCTGAAAATCTGTAGTCTGTGAACTGGTGAGGCCAGAGAGGCATTGGAGTGCTGCTGTGGGACAATAAATTACATCCAGGCCCCAGATGGACGAGAGCTGAGCTGAACTGGTTGCTGGTGGACAGGACCTGCGCTAAGCTGTTTGCTGTGGACGAGAGCAGTGCAGCAAGCTGGTTGTTGTTGGACGTGAGCAGAGCAACGAGTGAGTTGCTGTTGGACAGGAGCAGAGAAACAAGCAGGTTGATGCTGGACGTGAGCAGAGCAACAAGCTGGTTGCTGTTGGACGGGAGCAGTGCAGCAAGCTGGTTGCTGTTGGACGGGAACAGTGCAGCAAGCTGGTTGTACGTGAGCAGAGCAACGATTGAGCTGCTGTTGGACGGAAGCAGGACAGCGAGCGAGTTGCTGAAGACGGAAGCAGAGCAACGATCGAGTTGCTGTTGGACGGGAAGCAAGCTGGTTACTGTTGGACATGAGCAGAGCAGCGAGCGAGTTGCTGTGGACGGGAGCAGAGCAGCGAACGAGTTGCTGCGGACGGGAGCAGATCGGCGAGCGAGTTACTGTGGAACAGTGAATTTCTGTATCCAGACCAGAAGAAGCAGGCGAGATGAGTCCTGGGAAAACAAAGAAAACGGAGCAGCAGAGACAGGAGTCGGCGAGTAAAAAATCGGTGGATAAAAATCTGGAGTTAATGGAGGAATTGAAAAATGCAGTAAACGTTCTCAATGTGGAACTTGCAAGTTTGAGAGCTGAGCAAAAAAACAGATTTTGGATATGATGAAAACAGAATTTATAAAAATACAAACTTGGTTTAAATTAAACAAATTATCTTTGAATTTAGATAAAACTAATTACATGATATTCAGTAACAAAAAGAGAATTGTTGATGACGATCCATTTGAAATTGAAGATGTTGTGATCTGTAAAGTGAGTGAAGTGAAGTTTCTGGGTGTTATCATTGATGACAAACTGACGTGGAAACATCATGTAAATTCCATTAAAAAAATAGCTAGATCAATTGCAGTATTGTATAAAGTCAGGGATTTTTTAATTGATAAAGCTTTACATATGTTGTATAACACAATCATTGCTCCACATTTAATCTATTGTATTGAGGTTTGGGGAAAAGCGTGCAAAACTATTACAAAGCCTGTTTTTATTTTACAAAAGAGAGCTGTAAGAGTAATCACCAGAAAACATTTCAGTCACCCATCAAACACTTTGTTTCTTCAGCTAAACTTATTGAAATTCCAGGAATTGGTAGAATATAGTATTTTATCAGTTATGTATAGGGCTCATAATAACACATTACCTTTAAATATCCAAAGAAATTTTATAAAAAGACAAAGTTATTACAATCTCAAAGGGACAGAGATATTCATCAAACCACAATTCAGAACCAGCTTAAAGGGACGGTCTACCTCAATTCAGGGAGTTCGATTGTGGAATGCTCTGGAGAGTGATGTTAAAAATGAAAAATCAATGTATACATTTAAGAAAAAGGTAAAAAAAGACTTGCTCAAAAACTATATATGATGTAACCTTGCGTGTTTGTGTATTACACCTATGTTGTACTTATGATGTAGCTTAGTGCGTTTGTGTATCACAGTTAGAAAAATTAAGTAGAATTATTCATTTTTGTAATGTATTTTGTGTATTACATTTAGGAAAATTAAGTAGAATTATTCATTTTGTGAACATCTTGATGTTGTGCCATCTTTTAATTTGTGTATTACAGTTAGAAAAATTAAGTAGAATTATTCATTTTATGATCTAGTTTGTGTATTACAGTTAGGAAAATTAAGTAGAAAAAAATAATAAAAAAAATAGGAAAATTAAGTAGAAAAAAAAAATTAAGTGTGATGTATTTTGTGTATTAGTTAGAAAAATTGTGTATTAGTTAGAAAAATTAAGTAGAATTATTCATTTTGTGATGTAGTTTGTGTATCACAGTTAGAAAAAGTAAGTAGAATTATGGGTGATGTAGTTTGTGTATTACAGTTAGAAAAATTAAGTAGAATTATTCATTTTGTGATCTAGTTTATGTATTAGTTAGGAAAATTAAGTAGAATTATTCATTTTGTGATGTAGTTTGTGTATTACAGTTAGGAAAATTAAGTAGAATTATTCATTTTGTGATGTAGTTTGTGTATTACAGTTAGAAAAATAAGTAGAATTATTCATTCTGTGATGTTGCTTGAAGGTTATCATTGGTTGAACAAACTGTGAAATAAGGGGCAGATATAATAAGATTTCATCTTCTTTCTGCTCCCTTCATTTTATCCTACTTGTATTCTTGTATCTGATGAAACTGTCTTGTATTGTTCTTTTAAAATGAATGAATAAACATCAAATCAAATCAAATCAAAAATTGTGGAGAAGCTAAGGGGTTTGTTCACCATATCCATCTTGTCGATGACAGGCCATTTTGTTTACCCTACAGACGCATACCACAGAGCCAGTACGAGAAACTGAGAATGACTCTGAATGAGATGGAAGAGAGAGGTATCATCCAGAAGTCAAACAGTGAGTATGCATCTGCACTGGTCTTGGTGTGGAAACCGAATGGGGACCTCAGAGTGTGCACTGACTTCAGATGGCTGAACGTGAGAACTATGAAGGATGCTTATCCACTGCCGCATCAAGCTGATGCTCTAGCCGCGCTCGGTGGTAATGCGTTCTTCTCCACGATTGACCTGACATCAGGCTTTTATAATGTTCCCTTGCACCCTGACAACAAGAAATATACAGCGTTCTCCTCGCCATTTGGACTTCATGAATACAACCATCTCCCTGAAGGCCTGTGCAACAGCCCGGCTATGTACATGATTATGATGATGTCCATATTCGGTGATGAGAATTTCACAAGCTTATTGTGCTACCTCAACGATCTGATGGTTTTTGCACCTACAGAGGAAACTGCACTCCGTTGCCTACAGATGGTTTTCTCCTGCCTCAAGAAACATAACCTTAAATGTGCACCCAAGAAGTGCTTCTTCCTTAGGCGGACTGTGAAGTTTCTTGGGCATGTTATTAGTGATGATGGTGTTTGAACGGACCCTGAGAAAGTGAAAGCCATAAACAATGTCCAAATCACTGATCTTATGGAGTCCGACGGGAAAACACATTGCCCCAGTAAAATCAGGTCATATCTTGGCATGGTGATGTACTACCAAAGTTTCATTGAGGTGTGTTCTGCAAAGGCAAAACTGCTGTTTAATCTCATGGCTGGACTGGATGCCCAAACCAAACACAAGATATTTGTGATATATATATATATATGTAACCTCATCAAACGGTGAATTCGTTCAGAATAATTCAGGTCTGCGTTGTGTTATTAAGGACCAGGAAACAGGATGAGGTGAAACGTTGTTTATCTGTACAGAACAGAATATGGACTCGTCCGAAATCAGGTTCATCACAGCGGGTACAGCACCTCGTGCCCATCTCTTATGAACTGGCCAACCGCCATATTTATTACATTAATATTAAACAGAAATACAAAGAAATAAAACAATGTGTACAGAACCGAATATGGACTGGTCAGAAATCAGGTTCATCACAGCGGGTACAGCCCCTTATGAGGAACAACAATTTCATGTCAGCATCAAGCTAACATAATATTTTACTGGAGCGTTGAACTCAGTGAACCTACCTCGCGCCCATCTCTTATGAACTGTCAATGAGATGTCTGCGTTCACAATATTTATTACCGCCAATCAGCCAGAGGGGGTGCTGTTTTACCTATTACACATGAACCTAAACTTGGAAGTAATGACAAGTGGAATTCTATTCAATATTAACTATGTTACACTCCACCCTGCTGAATTCCACTTACCCCATTACAACAAACAAAACAAAACAACCAAAGGAAAAGCAAGTAAGAAAATAAAACAGTACAGGCACATATATATGCCTGGAGGATCTGCTTGCTGGGGGTGTCGCCCAGCTGCAAGGAGCTATGGACCGGCTTCTGGAGCTGCACGTGTGGATGTTCGCGCCGAAGACAATTACTTCCAATAAAGACGACCAGGTGATCGCACGTACTTCACCCAAAAAAAATCTGCTGATGCTTCCTGCTGCCTGCTGCCAATAAGTGGTATTTATTTTCGCATCAGTCATCACCAAAAGGAGTGAGTAATTTCAAGGTTTTTTTTTTTTTTTTCCATAGATTTCAATAATAATAATAATAATAATTTTTTTTTTTTTTTTGGACTTGCATCTGACTGCTGATATCGTTTTAAAGGGGAAATTGTGAAAAGACTTTTAGTTGACTTTGGAGAGATACTTTTTTTTTTTTTAACTCTCCAAACCTCCATTTTGTTTTCAGCTGGAGGTCTCCCTCCAGTTCTTTTGTGTTAATGATAATGCTATCAGTTGTGACTCTCACCCTGGCCATAATGTCTGCAGGACTCAATTTGGAAAACAATACTGGTACTCAAACTGAAATGTTCTCCCCCCCACTGACCTCACATGATTCAGGTACAATGTCCTGGAAGACCATGGATCTCACAAACTGGTTCTTCCTGTCTTTTCTTCCCAAAACAACAACCCCCACTGATTTAAGAGCCTGGTGTGTCCTTGTAATAAAAAACTACTTCACCCTCACTGAAACTGAACCCCATGATGATGGACGACGGAGAACTGTCACTGCTGGAACACCTACTACTTTCAAATGGAAAACTTTACTTGTTCTGTTACTTCTTATCTCTGGAATCGAACAAAATCCTGGACCCCAGCTGTTAAATGACATTTGTACACCACTTGAATTTAAAAACCGGTCTGGACTGGGCTTTATACACTTAAATGTCAGAAGTCTTATATCTAAACTAGATGCAGTAAAAATCTGGGTTCAGTCCACTGAAGCAGACATAATAGTCTTATCTGAAACATGGCTC
>JBBPBX010025221.1:0-39065 GCA_038048925.1 Garcialebias charrua | reverse complement strand
AAACTGTAAGAGAAAACCGATGGGATCACTATCCTCATCTCTTGAACCCCAGGTGAACTGCTTTCTGACTTGGAAATCTTTCTAAGTTGTCTGGCATGTATTTTAGTGGACATGGGTTTTTGGGAGACAAGACACAGTCCCAGCAATGGTTATTCCTGTCAGGGGACTGCATTCTGAGGACTATGTGTAGATGACTGTAGAGTAATATTGTTGGCAATCAGTAGGACCTTGCTTAAAATAGTATAGCCAAACAACTTAGCTAGCTTTACCATAGCTCTTTACGCAGTGTTACTGTATAGAATTCTATCTTGAAGTTAATATTAAATGAATTACTTGAAGTTAATATTAAATGAATCTTAATCACTCGTTTGGTGTCTTCTCCAAAAGTTTCTGCTCACCCTAACCAAACTGTAGGAGAAGAACCGATGGGATCACTATCCTCATCTATTGAACCACAGGTGAACAGCTTTCTGACTTGGAAATCTTTTTAATTTGTCGGACCGGTATTTTAGTGGACATGGGTTTTTGGGAGAGTAGACACAGTCCCAGCAATGGTTATTCCTGTCAGGGGACTGCATTCTGAGGACTATGTGTAGATGACTGTAGAGTAATATTGTTGGAAATCAGTAGGACCTTGCTTAAAATAGTATTGCCAAACAACATGTCTAGCTTTACCATAGCTCTTTACAAAGTGTTACTGTATAGTGTTCTAACTTGAAGTAAATAAATGAATCTTCATCTTCTTCTGTGAGGTTTTACCGCAGCTTACAACCTTCCGGTGTATATAAATGAATCTTAATGACACGTTTGGTGTCTTCTCCACAGGTTTCTGCCCACCCTGACCAAACTGTAGGAGAAGAACCGATGGGATCACTATCCTCATCTCTTGAACCACAGGTGAACAGCTTTCTGACTTGGAAATCTTTCTAATTTGTCTAACAGGTATTTAAGTGGACATGGGTTTTTGGGAGAGTAGACACAGTCCCAGCAATGGTTATTCCGGTCAGGGGACTGCATTCTGAGGACTGTGTGTAGATGACTATAGAGTAATATTGTTGGCAATCAGTAGGACCTTGCTTGAAATAGTTTTGCCAAACAACTTGTCTAATTTACCATAGCTCTTTACACAGTGTTACTGTATAGTGTTCTAACTTGAAGTAAATAAATGAATCTTCATCTTCTTCTGTGAGGTTTTACCGCAGCTTACAACCTTCCGGTGTATATAAATGAATCTTAATGACACGTTTGGTGTCTTCTTTACAGGCTTCTGCTCACCCTGACCAAACTGTAGGAGAAGAACCGATGGGATCACTATCCTCATCTCTTGAACCACAGGTGAACAGCTTTCTGACTTGGAAATCTTTCTAATTTGTCTGACTTGTATTTTAGTGGACATGGGTTTTTGGGAGAGTAGACACAGTCCCAGCAATGATTATTCCTGTCAGGGGACTGCATTCTGAGGTCTGTGTGTAGATGACTGTAGAGTATTATTGTTGGCAATCAGTAGGACCTTTCCTAAACAACTTGTCTAGCTTTACCATAGCTCTTTACACATTGTTACTGTATAGTGTTCTAACTTGAAATTAATATTAAATGAATCTTAATGACTCATTTGGTTTCTTCTCCACCGATTTCTGCTTACCCTGACCAAACTGTAGGAGGAGAACCGATGGGATCACTATCCTCATCTCTTGAACCACAGGTGAACAGCTTTCTGACTTGGTGCTTTATGAAATAATTGATCAACCCAAATGGTTAATGTATTATCATCTTTGTCTGTCAAGTGGTTTTCAGTTTTTAATCTGCAGTTTCCCCCCACTTGAAAGGGTAGCTTGCTTTAGAAGATTTTGGACTGGACTTCACTCAATGACCAAGAATCAATCCTTTCTTTTCTTTTATTTGAAAGTTTGTTGAGGTCAAAACAGGTCAAAACAGGTGAAAAACCTAAGAGTACAAACAAGAAAATAGTTCAAGATAATGTAACTCAATAAGCCTACATCACTTAACACATTCCCAAAATTAAATCCTTTTCAAACTAAAATTTACCCTTGCAATTAAGTATAACACATCCACATATGTGACACCCAAATTCAATTAAAACACATCCACATATGTGACACCCAAATACAATTGAACATATTTTAAATGTTTTTCAGTGATAAACTTTAGTTTAGTTTAGTTCCCCAGTGATACACTTTGGCAGCTCTAAGCTCCCTTAAATGTACAAAATCACATTTAACAAACTACCTTTAGCTTCCACCTTTCATAATAATACACACTTTAACTGCCCTTTAACATATCATTTGCAATTTGAACTTTGTCACAAGTTTAACAAATTACATTTTTAACCTGAATATAAACATTTTGACATGTTAGTCCACAGTTCCAAATACAATATAGTTTAAAGCTCACCGGCTCCTTCTTCCTCCTTTTTCATGAAACAAGCCTTAGTTCTGCAATATTTCTTAAGTAAAACTTCTCCCAGCACTTCTCTCCCACATTGTTTGCCTTCTGCTGCCCTGTGAGTGAACACCTTCAAACAAATCATCAAATCATCTGCACCTGTAGCAAAACAGTCTGCTGCCCCCTGGCTGGGAGACACCTCAAACCCACAACCTGTGAGAGATGGGCGGGGCCTGGAGCCTGAGTCTGGAGCTCAGCTCAACACCTCCCACTCGATCTTCCCACGTAAACCACTGGAAAGATCGTATACACTTGCTCACAGTCACAAACTCCCTGCCTGCTCTTCTACAGCCAGCAGGACCACCAACCGTCGGACGTCCCTGTGAAGGATTGTGGATTGAGTGTCTCACTGACTGCTGGATGCAGGATGCTTGGCTGCAGGATGCTTGGCTGCAGGATGCTTGGCTGCAGGATGCTTGGCTGCAGGATGCTTGGCTGCAGGCCTCACCTCTGGGGCACAGGAGTTTGTCACGACTCCAACTTTCACATCCCGCACGATGCCTTTGGAGTCTGGGTTGACACTGATGACTCTCCCAAACTGCCTCCCACTTTGGGGTTCTCACGGTCCTCTTCTGACCAACAAAACATTTTGCAGCCCGCCAGACCTGGGCAATCGTTTGGGTCAGCCGAGTCAAACTGCTGAAATGTCGCACATTCAGCAGGTTCTGGATTGCAGCACCTGCAGGTGGCCTTCGAAGCTCCAGGTCTGGTGGTTCTTTCTTTACCTGAGCTCTTGTGAGTGCAGCAACGAATGATTTCTTCTGCATCTTTCCAACAGACTCTCTTGCCATTGATGAAACATCCTTAGCAGATTTAATTGGCCACTCATCAGTTGGTAGACTAAGGAAATGTGGGCCTCGCTGCCACTCTGAATTTTCTTCCAAGTCTTTTTTTCTTTGAGAAGTTTATCCCAACCATGACATGGACCTTGTCATCTTCCAGGGTGTAGCCAAGGCCAAGAGCTTTATTGTCTTCCATTTTGAGCTGATTTGGTAGGATTATAGACTTTGGAGTAGTCTCTTGGTCCTGCTTTCCAGCAGACTGTTTTCCACTTTGACCAGAGAAGATCCATGGCTTTAATTCAAACCCACCTGCTCGCAGGATCTCTTCCACATTTTTTGTGATGAGTTTAAGCTGGTTCAAGTTGTTATGAGAGGTCAAGAAGTCATCAACATAGCTATGTTCTTCTATTACTTGACGCTCCTCCACAAAATGGCTGAACTGGGGGAGATTAGCTGTCTCTTTCAGGGCAAGTTGGGCAATACAACCTGCTGGCTTATCTCCAATGTTGACTCTTGTTATTGCAAATTCACCCAGCTCCTCCTCCTCAGAGTCACGCCACAGGAACCTATGCAGATGCACCTCTCGGTCCTCAAGCCACACTGAATTGTACATCCTCCGTATGTCCCCCAGAGCAGCAAAAGTTCCCGTTCGGAATTTGAAGAGCACAGCACGGATTGGGTTGAGGACATCTGGGCCTTTAAACAGGAGATCATTTAAACTCACCCCTTTGCACTTTTGACTGCTGTTCCAGACCAACCTTACTGGAGTTGTGACAGAGTGTGGGTTGGGTGCGATGAGGTGACTGATATACCATACTGGACCAGTCCATTCATCCAAGACGTCTTTAGACAACTTTATTTCAGCTCGGCGCTCAACCATCTCATGAACTTGAGCAGTATATGCAGCTTTCCACTCTGGCTGCCTAGCCAGCTGTTTCTCAGTCCTCAAGAATGTGGCTTCGACTGCACTCCTGTTATTAGGTAATGTGGCTGGATCTTCTACCCAGGGATATTTGGCATGCCAATGAGGTTTGTCGCTATGGTCATCAGCAACTATATATGTGAGCCCACTTTTTACCACTTCCAGCTCCCTTTCTTCAGCGAGTGTCATTTCTTTGCCACCTGGCTGGCAGTTTCCACAGCGACAGCCTCCACATCTCGGAACACAGCCAGCACCAATACTATCCCATTTCCACCACTTGAGGAAACTGGATGTAGTAGCACAACTGGATTCCTGAGTTCGGACAGCAGTCTTGATTTGCTGTGGGGGACGACTGGGGGCTACACAGATGCGTTCTTCATACCTCACAGCAGCAGCTCTCATAGACCTTGCGAAGTGTGTTCTTGATGTATGAGCTGATACAGTGACCTCCTCAAACAGCTCAGGATGGGTGCCAGCAATTGTCTTTCCCATTGGTCCATCCCACAGCACAAGATCTCCAACAGTACAGACTTTCTGTGGAACCAGCTGGCCTTCTTTGTGGCTTATAAGGAGGTGGATTTCTTTTGGCCTTACCAGGTCACTGAGTGGGATGCCTGGGAAGAACCTTTGCAGCTTTTTTGCGGACACATGTCTATGGACATCTGCAATTTTTTCCAGGCCATAACAAACCAGCTGATGGGACTTGAAAGAGCCTCTTGAGTTGCGGACACGGATTTTCAGGAGGTACCGCTTTGTTTCAACAAAGACTTTCATTCCTCCTACACCTTGGACCACAAGTGTGACGTCTTCACTTCTGAGATTAAGTCGACCTGCTGCCTCATGAGTAATATAATTAGTGTCAGAAGCTAGATCGATCAGGGTCCCAATTTTTTGTCCATCATTAGCTCTGACCTCCAGAAGCATCATTATAACAGGCCACTCCATTAGCCCATTTTCTGCCAGAAGACTTGAGTGACTTTTTGCAACATGGGAGGTTGATGCTGTGTTACAGAATACATCTTGACATTGTTGGGCCAGTTCCGGTGAAAGCTTTTTAAGGAACCCTTCTTGGGCTTCAGTGTAATTCCTCTTGTTACCACCTCCCACTGTGCCACTCCTGCTCCTCCTTTGGCCTGTACTACCTCTAGATGTTTCAGCATTTGGACACAGATAATAATGATGGTCTTTGTCTTTCCTCCTCTCGCATTCAGAATTTTTGCACAGGAATGAAGTTTTGCAGTGATCATCATCAGTGTGGACCTCCAAACATTTCCAGCAGGCTCCCAATTTTCGTACTGCATCTTTCTTCTCTGTGAGATTGAGCACACGGAATTGTTTACAGAAGTACAGCTTCTTCCCATGTTTGATATCTCCACAGAGGACACATCCTGAGAGACGGCTGCTTAACTGGTTTGTAGTTCTAGTTCTTGCTTGCCTTTGCTCAGATCGAATTTCTTTTCTTGGTAAATCCTCATCCCTCAGTTGATCTAGCTGTTCATAGATGCTTTCTTGACTCTTGAGAAAGGCCAGAAGATTGTCAAAGCGCTTCTCTGGTTTAGTATTTATCTTCTCAGCTGCGTAGAGAAGCCATTCTTTCTTCAACACATCAGGAAGTTTACTTTCAATAGATTTTGTCATTAGGGGGTTCTTCAAAGCACCACTGTCACCAAGTTCATTTAGGTCTTCAAGGGCTTTCTCAACAGTTTGGATTAGTTCAACAATTTTCTTTGGCTGATGACTTCTGACAGGTGGAAGACTCTGGAGTTCCTCAACTATTTCGATTGCAATAGCTGTTTGGTTTCCGAACCTGTTTTCCAGTACACGAAATATGTCGTCTGCTGTGTTGTAGGTTAATAGTCGGAGGTCTTTCATCATCTTCTCATCCAAACTGTTGATGAGCTGGAATTTTTTGACTTCCCTTGACCCGGTGGGTTCTCCTTGCCTCTGAAGAGCCTCCCAGTCTCTTTTCCAACGATGAAAGTCTCGTCTGTTGCCAGTAAACTTGGGGAGGGAGGTTGGCTTCAGTCTAATGGCTGATGTTGGATAGGTGATGGAAGCTCCATTCACAACATTCCCAGCATCTTCCTTAGCTTTTGCTTCAATGAACTCTACTTTTCTGGACATTAACTTTGGAATAATTTGCTCAAGCTCTCTTACACGCATCTGAAAGTCACTCTGCTCAGCCGAAGGGGCCCAGCACTTCCATTTTGTATACAGCTCCTTTGCCTTCTTCACCAGTATTTCCATGTAGTCAAACATGAAGTCAAAGGCCTCTTTATTTCCACCAGGTTTAAAGGACATCACACTCTCTACTTTCTCCTCTGCAGCTTTTACTGCCATTTTCAGTTCCTCTTCACCAAAATTTGCCCAGAGCGTCTTCTGGACAAGGTCCTTCAGATCTTTCAATTTCATTTCACACTCACTTTCAGTTTTCTCAATATCAGTCCTTTGCAACTCACTTAACTCTGGGACTGTTTCAGAATCCTCTTCTAGTTCTGCCTCTGCAAGATACTGAGCTTCCACATCTTCATTGGCTTCCATAACTTTGTTAGCCTCAATTATGAGTTTCTTGAAACTGTCTCTGAGCTCCTCTTCTGGCATTATGGTGTGCATCCGGACAACGTTATTGGCAAGTCGGGAGAATAACCTCTTTGCAGATGTTCTATTACTTTTAAGCTGCTCCAATGACTTTGTCTCAGCCATTTTGCTTTTTAACAGATTTTCTGCTCCAGCCCTTATTGGCGGTTTTTCACTGTCAAGTGGTTTTCAGTTTTTAATCTGCAGTTTCCCCCCACTTGAAAGGGTAGCTTGCTTTAGAAGATTTTGGACTGGACTTCACTCAATGACCAAGAATCAATCCTTTCTTTTCTTTTATTTTGAAAGTTTGTTGAGGTCAAAACAGGTGAAAAACCTAAGAGTACAAACAAGAAAATAGTTCAAGAAAATGTAACTCAATAAGCCTACATCAATTAACATATTCCTAAAATTAAATCCTTTTCAAACTAAAATTTACCCTTGAAATTAAGTATAACACATCCACATATGTGACACCCAAATACAATTGAACATATTTTAAATGTTTTTCAGTGATAAACTTTAGTTTAGTTTAGTTCCCCAGTGATACACTTTGGCAGCTCTAAGCTCCCTTAAATGTACAAAATCACATTTAACAAACTACCTTTAGCTTCCACCTTTCATAATAATACACACTTTAACTGCCCTTTAACATATATCATTTGCAATTTGAACTTTGTCACAATTACATTTTTAACCTGAATATAAACATTTTGACATGTTAGTCATGGCTGGGAGACACCTCAAACCCACAACCAGTGAGAGATGGGCGGGGCCTGGAGCTCAGTTTGGAGCTCAGCTCAACAGTACCCTACATAATCTCCTCTGTGGTCCACACTGCTCTCACCCACCTGGATCAGAAGGACTCATACGTGCGTCTGCTCTTTGTGGACTTCACATCTGCCTTCAACACCATGATCCCCCAAACTCTGATAGACAAACTATCCACACTTGGACTAAGCCCCTCTATTTGTAACTGGGTCTTAGACTTCTTAACAAACAGACCACAGTCCGTGAAGATCCACAACTTCTCCTCCTCCACCATCACCCTCAGCACTGGCTCTCCTCAAGGATGTGTGCTGAGCCCTCTTCTGTTCACTCTGCTCACATATGATTGTACAGCCACACATCCAGGCTGTCATATTGTTAAGTTTGCAGATGATACAGCTGTGGTGGGATGCATCACAGATAATGATGAATCCAGCTACAGACAGGAGGTGGAACATCTGGAGAGCTGGTGCAAAGAGAACAACCTTCACATGAATGTGAAGAAGACGAAGGAGATGATTGTGGACTTCAGAAGGAACAAACACACCCACACCCCACTGTATATAGGTGGATCTGCGGTGGAGGTGGTCTCCAGCTACAAGTACCTGGGTGTACACTTGAATGATAACCTCAGCTGGAGCAATAACACCACCAGCCTGATCAAGAAAGGTCATCAGAGACTCTACTTCCTCAGACGGCTGAGACGAGCCGGTCTGAGAAGCTCAGTCCTCACCTCGTTCTACAGGTGTGCAGTGGAGAGCGTCCTGTGCTCCAGCATCAACGTGTGGCATGGAGGCTGCACAGTTGCAGAGAGGAAAGCTCTACAAAGAGTGGTGAAGGCTGCACAGAAGTCTGTGGGAGTCAGTCTCCCCACCATCACAGACATTTACACCTCCAGATGCAGAAAAAGAGCCACCTGCATCATGAAAGACCTCACTCACCCAGCACACTCACTCTTTGCACCACTCCCCTCGGGACGGAGGTTGAGGAGCATCAAATGTAGAACCACTAGACTGAGGAACAGCTTCTACCCTGAGGCTGTCAGACTCATGAATAAATAAATAATAAGAATAAACACTGCAAAATGTCACATCATGCTGATACTGATCTGTTTCTTGTTGCTGCGTTCATCTGTGACCATCTGCTCATGTTCGTGCTGCTGTTTATAATGATGTTTTTCTACTACATTAGGGCTTAGTGTATTACTAGCTGATGTCTCTCTTAGTTAATCCTAGATGTTATTATTGTTTTTCTCTTGCATTTGTTGTTGGATGTAACTGGGACCCTGTGTACATAATCTCGTTTTCAACACATGTACTACATGCGGTGCAAATGACAATAAATTCTCTCTGACTCTGATAATTATCAAAAAACACATACATTTGGGAGCCGAAATGAAGGGGAAAAAGGAGTTATGGCCTGCTGGGATGCTGGTCACGCCGTATTCCTCCGTCCATCGGCCGTATTCTCCATTCATTTACGACGTAAAACCGCCGTCCAACTCGGTCCATCCTCCGTATTCTCTATTCATTTACGACGTAAAACCGCGTTCATAGCACAGTTTTGTTTTGTTTTTTGAATGTCCAGAGGACCAGACTTCGCTTTTTTAGAGAGTACAGTGCAGTATTCCTCCGCCGCTACGACGTAAAACCGGAAACTGCGTAACTCGGCTTTTCAAAATGTTTTTTTTTTCATTGTTTTTTTTATTTTATTTTTTATGGGAGATGCGCCGTAACCACGAAATGACGTAACCCGAGGACTACCTGTATTCACTTTTTACAAGATGCAATAGCTTCTTTTTTTTTTTTGTCAGATCATTCTGGTCAACCTGTTCTGCAGAAACCTGCACGAAAACTAAATTTACGCTCATTCCTTTAAAATAAAAAGTGTTTGAGAGCTTTTACGGTACTCATTTATTATTGTTTTTTTTTTGTAAAAGTTATGTGAAACCTGGTGTGATGTTGTGTTTGTGGGATGTTTTCTGGATATTTGAGGCGGCAACTCCTCTCATAATAAACTGAGCACACACTGTGTGTTGTTGCCTAACGATGCCATGAAACCACACCTGTCACTGGGTATAAAAGCAGCTGATGGTGGGATTTTATAGGAAATAAACACTTTTTGTGAACTTGGTGACCTTAAAGGGTCATTTGTCCTCGATGCAAAACGGGTCAGAAACAGACGTTAAAACGTCAGGATTCATATCAACCTTAACGAGCTGAAATGAGGAACCCTTTAGTTTTATTATCTGATCACATGACTTCACCTCCACACACATCCTGCTGTCACAGCTGCTGGAGGGAATCTGATGGAATAATCTGAGTGCCCATGTGACGGAGGGATTACATATGTACAGTATTCTGGGGCCGGCCTTTACCATCTGTCGCTCAAAATGCGGCCATGGCACATTCACATGAGCCTGTAGAGACGTGATGGGAGGACGGACAAAGGAAAGTGCTGAACACAGTCCACAGACCGAGAACTCAACTGGCTCAGGGATTAAAATAAGAAAGCTTATTTATTTACGGAAATGAAAACCAGAGGAGCTGACATGGCAGCAAAAGAAACATGGAGGAAGACGAGCGTGAGACATCTAATGCATGGACAAAGGGAAATGAGTGTGAGACAGGTGTATAAAGACGAGGCTAACGGGAGACAGTTTCAAACAGCTGGGGTGGTGAGACTGAGGATCTGGTGAGGGAGGCAGAGCAGGAGCAGAACTCCATGATGAGGGGAAAACACAACTTCTAACAGAAGGTTAGGACACGGACTGTAGTTACTTCTTGTTTTTCTCATTTATTTACATCCATCCATCATCTGCCGCTTGTTCTGGTCAGGTCTCGGGGGCAGCAGCTTGAACAGGGAGGTCCAGACATCTCCTTCCACAGCCACCTCTTCCAGCTCTTCTGGGAGGACCCCAAGGTGTTCCCAGGTCAACAGAGAGGCATAGTCTCTCCAGCATGTCCTGGGTCTTCTCCGGGGTCTCCTCCCAGTTGGACATGCAAAGAACCTCCCAAGGGAGGTGCCCGAACCACCTCAACTGGCTCCTATCAATGTGGAGGAGCAGCAGTTCTACTCCAAGTCTCTCCTGGATAATTGAACTTCTCACCCTATCTCTAAGGGAGAGTCCAGCTACCCTTTGTAGTGATACAGGCCTTCATCTCTGAGCTGGATTCACACCTTTTCGCATCTCTCTGAACTGTATTGAAGCACCCTTCACTGATTCTCTCAGTGAGACACTTTACCACTGTTTATTTTAATAATTTGAATCAAGACACTGGAGGGACTATGTTTCTCGGCTGGCCTGGGAACGCCTTGGGATCCCCCCAGAGGAGTTGCTCCAAGTGGCTGGGGAGAGGGAAGTCTGGGCCTCCCTACTGAGGCTGCTACCCCCACGACCCGGGGTCGGGTCGCGGGGGACATCATAAGCGGATGAAAATGGATGGATGGATGGAATCAAGACACAGATTATTTCAACAGAGACTCTCTTTAATTTTTACAGTGTGCTAATTCAAAGGTAATCAAAGCATAACCTTGTGTTATGAACAGTGTTCTCTTTCAATATGTTGAATGATCATTGTCATTCTTTAATATGCTGGTATTCTTGATATGTGGACACAAATCAGAATGCTGTCTAAAGTTGAGAAATATGTCAAGTTGAACTTTTCAGATTTGTTTAGAAATGTTAAGACGTTAATCAAACGCTTAATCAGTAATCTGTATAACTGGCGACGGGTTTCTGTGTCTTTTCTAAACACTTTCCCTGAATAATCTTCACTCTTTAACTTTTGATAAACCTTTTGACCTGAGCTAACTCCATCCCGTTCCCTGGTGAACAACCAATGAGCAGAGTGGGTTTAACTGGGTCAAAGTTTCCTTTTTAAGGTCCCACTTCCTGTTTCTCCCTGAGTCTGCGGGTGGAACTGAACTATGAGGTTTCACCTAAGAGCTGATCTGAACGCTGGTCAAAGACTAATGGCCACGTCCTCAGTTAAAGATTTATAACACTCCAGTTATAAATCCACTTCGAACTCTAAGCTCTACTTTATTGAAATTCCTTCAAGGAATCTTTTATCTTGAAAAGCAAAACCGGAACCTGTGCCACTACTCCGTGTAGGTAGACGCGGATCTCATTGGAACCGCTGAAAAGTGAACGCTGAAGCCCAAGTGAGCCGGACAGATGGTCCGTGTACGTGAGGCTAACCAAGTTTACAGGAGCCTAGACAAGAAATCAGAGTCAGAGTCAGAGAGTCTTTATTGTCATTTGCACCGCATGTAGTACATGTGATGAAAACGAGATTATGTACACAGGGTCCCAGTTACATCCAACAACAAATGCAAGAGAAAAACAGTAATAACATCTAGGATTAACTAAGAAAAACATCAACTAGTAATACACTAAGCCCTAATGTAGTAGAAAAACATCATTATAAACAGCAGCACGAACATGAGTCTGTATGAGCAGATGGTCACAAATGAACACAGCAACAAGAAAACAGATCAGCATCAGCATGATGTGATATTTTGCAGTGTTTATTCTTATTATTTATTTATTCATGAGTCTAACAGCCTCAGGGTAGAAGCTGTTCCTCAGTCTAGTGGTTCTACATTTGATGCTCCTCAACCTCCGTCCTGAGGGGAGTGGGGCAAAGAGTGAGTGTGCTGGGTGAGTGAGGTCTTTCATGATGCAGGTGGCTCTTTTCCTGCATCTGGAGGTGTAAATGTCTGTGATGGTGGGGAGACTGACTCCAACAGACTTCTGTGCAGCCTTCACCACTCTCTGTAGAGCTTTCCTCTCTGCAACTGTGCAGCCTCCATGCCACACGTTGATGCTGGAGCACAGGATGCTCTCCACTGCACACCTGTAGAAGGAGGTGAGGACTGGGCTGCTCAGACCAGCTCGTCTCAGCCGTCTGAGGAAGTAGAGTCTCTGATGACCTTTCTTGATCAGGCTGGTGGTGTTGTTGCTCCAGCTGAGGTTATCATTCAAGTGTACACCCAAGTATTTGTAGCTGGAGACCACTTCCACTGCAGATCCACCTATTTCAGTGGGGCATGGGTGTGTTTGTTCCTTCTGAAGTCCACAATCATCTCCTTTGTCTTCTTCACATTCATGTGAAGATTATTCTCTTTGCACCAGCTCTCCAGGTGTTCCACCTCCTGTCTGTAGCTGGACTCATCATTGTTTGTGATGCATCCCACCACCGCTGTATCATCTGCAAACTTAACAATATGACAGCCTGGATGTGTGGCTGTACAATCATATACATATACTTTGTGAAATCTTCACAAAGGTAAAGTTCAAGTTCCTTTATTATCCCAAGGGGCAATTAGATTTGCAGTCAATAGGTGTGTACAAATTCATACATATGCACTTACACACACATACACATATAAACACAAGACAATAAGACATTAAAGTAATGTTAAAATTAGTGTGCATTAAGAAACCTGATTGCTACAGGGATAAATGAGTTTTTAAATCTGTTTGTTCTACATCTGGGTTGCAGAAACCTGCGTCCAGATGGAAGCAGCCTGAACTCGTCATGGAGTGGGTGATCAGGGTTTGCCAGAATCTGCCTGGCCTTATTCACTGACCTCACCTTGTGTAGGTCTGCAAGGTTCTTTAGGTCTATGCCAGCAGTTTTGCTGCACATCTTGACAATCCCCTAGAGTTTGCTCTTGTTCTTACAGGTCAAAAGTCCAAACCAACAGATGAAGGAAAAGGTTAAAATAGACTCAATAAAACATGAATAAAACATTCTCATAAAAGTTGAATCAACATAAAAACCACAAAGCTTCCGATAAAAATACATTCTCTGGTGGGCTTTTTTGCAAAGTGAATTCACATGGAGGTCAAAGGTCAATTTATCATCAAAAACAGTTCCCAGGTATTTATATTGTTGCACTACCTCCACAGCTTCACCGTTAATGACCACGGGAGCAGTTACTGAATTTTTTTTCCTGAAATCAATGATCATCTCCTTTGTTTTAGAAACATTTAATTTTAAAAAGGAAGACTCACACCATTCTGTGAAGTCCCCAATCACAGGCTTGGGGTCTAGGTCATCACTGCTCAGAAGGGACAGGATGACAGAGTCATCAGCAAACTTGACAATATGACGCTGAGGGAAATGGCTGCGACAATCATTTGTATACAAAGTAAATAAAAGAGGCGAAAGCAGGGGCGGAGTGGGACAACTTTTCAGCCCGGGAGTTTAATGGCCAAGAGTGGCCCATTTTTTCACATTTTAAAAATATTAGGCAAAAATGTAGCCTATAATTTTTCTTAATTGCAATACAATCAACAACATTTTTTTTGTTATAATTTTTTGTTACATTTTGTTACAATTCAGCAAATCAGGTGGGGAAAAAAACTAAATTAGTTGACTTAAAAAACAGAAAAAGATAAGTCAATTCTTTGTTGCTCTTTCCATATCAGACTCAAAGATAACTGAAAAACTCAAAACGTAATTTTGTTGGCTTGAACATTGGCCAGCTGTCATGAGAAGTTTGCACTAAATACAGTGACAAAAAGATAAACCATAAAACTATTTTACAATTAAAATATTAAATTTGAGGCCAGATAAAATGTCAATGAGACCAGATTTGGCCCATGGGCCTCGAGTTTGACATGTGATCAGCATCAGTAAGGGCCTAAGAAGTGCACTAGTTTCTGCCACCATATTTGTTACTTTGTCATTGTCAATGGACATAAGAAGTTCTTTCTATGCCTCCAAATGCTCCTGGTTAAGTGTGCTTCGTAGTCTATTCTTGATGAACTTGAGAGTAGAGAAGCTTCTTTCACATGCAACCTGAGACAATGAAAGGGTCAACAAATATTTGTATGCCAGCCCTATAACTGGGTTATATGTATATAATCTGTGAAAAGGTTATACTGTGTCAATATAAGGTAAACACAGATAACACAGTTTCTGCAAGAAGAACAAGCCCTGCTTTCAAGTTCAAGCTCTGGTTCAACTGAGCCCTCCTGGCCACCCTGTTCCATCTCAGTACCTGACAGTGGACTCTTCCAGAGGGGACTTCTTGAGCATATCCCACTGGGATGCTGGACTGGACAGCTTTGTGTGTAAAGTACTCACTGTGGCTCTCTCATCAAATCTAAGCAGATTTTTGCTGATTTCTTGAAGTGCTGAGCTCTTGAGTCCTTTAAGCCTTATCTCTGAAAAGTTTTTAGGGTCAAGACAAGCAAAATCAGAGACAAGTTTGGCATTGGTTGCAATATGTATGCATATGCATGAGTTTATTTTTATTTGTCTATTAAATGTGTTGCTTTAACATTTTTCTGTCTCCTGTTTTCACTTCACCTCATGCATTTCTGCCTCATTACGTAAATAAGGACTTGTGTGGATTTAAAAAAATTTTTTTAATTACATAACACAAGTCATCTAAGAGTAAAAGTAAAAACAAAAAAATATATATAGGCCTACCGGTATTTTAAGCACAGTAAAATGTAAAATTATGAATTAAAATATATAATTTGTTGGAACTAAGCTGGAAGAAAAAAACATGATGGTCAATTATTTTAAAACATGAGATAAAGTTCTAAAAAAGCCAAGTCTGGTCCTCTGGACATTCAAAAAACAAAACAAAACAAAGCAAAAAATGTCCAGAGGACCAGACTTAGCTTTTTTAGATTTTTCTACCTGGATTATTGAGCATGCATCAGGGTATGAGTTCTCTTTTAATTTAAATTGTCCTTTGACGTTTATTTATTTATTGGTCAATTTATATATTTCTGCTTTTATTTTTAATTAAGCTATGTCCGTTTAGGTCCCACTTGACTTTCATGCATGTTTAGTGACATAGTACAACGTTGTGACATTAGCTTAATTTATTATGCTAGTTTTTAATTTTTATCATTACCTGTTGCTTCTTCTGTCTGTCTCTTTGACAAAATGTCTGTAAGCTTTGCACATTTGGCAGCTTCCTCCTGTAACGCCTTTCTTTTCTTCAACCTGACTTTTTCAGCTCCACCTTCTTCTTCTTCTTCGATGGTGTTTTCTGGCAGTTTACAAACTCGGTGTATTACCGCCATCAACCGGACGGAGATGTAATTCAAGAGTCTATGTACTTTCAAAAAAAAAAAAAACTAAATCCTGTCAGCTAATTTTGTAACTTTCAAATATTTAACAAGTGCTTTAGTTATATCCTGTGACTGATTTTTCTTCAATAAAGTAACCATTGTCACCGAACTCCCCATTACCCTTTCCAGTGCCTTCCTTTCTTTATCATATTTCTTACAATAAATCAACACATGTTCCACTCCTTCCAGTTCCCCACAATTAGAGCAGTCACCTGATGGATGTTTTCCTATTATCTTTAGACCACTATTTAATGTAGTGTGCCCAATCCTCAACCTGTTAATCCATACTTCCTCTCTCCTAGACATTAAACTACTATCGTCACTTAGGAGTACCTCCTTCTGTATGTTATGTAAATGTCTTCCTCTTGCCTCTAAATCCCACCTCTCCTGCCACATATCATTTATTTTATCTTTAACAATTATTTTTATTTCTGCTTTACTTAATGGGACATCATATTCAATTTCTCTTGCTTTAACTGCTTCTTTAGCCAACTTATCAACTTTTTCATTGCCAACAATTCCTTTATGTGCCGGAACCCATGTGAATTGAATACTTATATTCTGTTGCATTATTACATAAACCAAACAATTAACTTCTGCGATAAGATCAGGGCGGCTGTCAGATTTTCCACTGATAATACTAGTTAGGCAAGACATTGAATCTGAACAGATGACTACCTCACTGGGCCTTTCCTCCACCACCCATTGTAATGCCAAAAGTATAGCCAACATTTCTTCAGCTCCACCTGCCTCTTCCTGTCCATTTTTATTGCTAATTAGCAGTTTGGACTCCACGCTGCTCCATCACCTGATGTTTTGGAAAATACGTGCTTCGGTCCTGGGTTGGACTCAACCAACGGTGAACTTTCAGGGGTGTTTTTTATCAAATGGTAGCTCCCAAGCTGCCGGCCCAGTGCGGCGCAGTCTCTTAAAGGGATCAGCGCTTTAAGAGGCTGCAGGCTGCAGTCTCTTAAAGTGATCAGCGCTGTCCCTCCCTTTAAGAGGCTACAGTCAGGGACAAGTCAATATTGAGCAGATTTATTCAACCGTCATCATTTTCCCCGTGCGCCTATCGGCCCATTCATGACGCGGCCCATCGGGATTTCTCCCGAACCTCCCGATGGCCACTCCGCCCTTGGGCGAAAGAACACAGCCCTGAGGGGAACCAGTAGAGGACAGAAGGACATCAGAGAGGACTCCATTAACTCTCACCCTCTGAGACCGAGCAGTTAAAAAGTCCACAAGCCAACATATGAGGCCGAAGTCAAGACGGTACAGACATTGTAATTTCTATGCTAAAATGTGGGGCTGGATACAGTTAAAAGCAGATGAAAAGTCGATAAAAAGCAATCTTACCAATGTTTTTGTACCTTCAAGGTGACTTAAAACCTTATTTAAAAGAGTTCCTGTTGCGTCTTCCACCCCACTATGTGAACGATAAGCAAATTGAAGTGGGTCCAAATGATCTTCAACTTTTGATAAGAGGGTCTTGTGAACCAGTTTTTCAAATGACTTCATGAGAAGTCAGGGCAACAGGCCTGAAATCGTTCAGGGAATGAGCAGTCTTGGTTTTTGGAATCGGGACAATGACAGAGTCTTTCCAGAGCTGTGGGACCATACAGGTTTGAAGACACATGTTAAAAAGAAAACAGAAGATATCTGCAAGCTGCAGGCACAGTTCTTAAGAATACGACCCCCTATGCCATCAGGACCTAGACTTTTCCTTTCTTTAGTCTTTAAAAACATGTTAACCACACTTTCAATATCAATAGTCATTGTTGCACTTGACGACGTTTATTTAAAAACAGAAAGCTCCTCTGTAAAATCATTAGTGTTAAAATGATTGTAAAACAAATTAAAATCATTTGACAGTTCCAAGGTGGACAAGGAGTTAAGAGTGATGTGGGTTTTCTTATTTGGCATCCCCATCATGGACTTAACGCCCTCCCACGCCAGCTGGGAGTTATTGGACCTGAAGATATTTTCCACCCTCTCCTTATAGTTTACTTTAGCTACTTTTAATTCCTTCCTCACTTGTTTTTTTTTAGTATGTGGTATTGAGTCAAATCCCCCTTTTTAAAGCTAATGTTGCATAAATTTATTGTTTTTTTTTTACTGATTTGGAGATCCAAGGTTTATTGTTAGCAAAAATTGTGACAGATTTCCTGGAAATGACTGATCCCTCACAAAAATTAACATAAGAGGAACTTATGTCAGTAAGTTCCTCTAAATTATTGCATGTACTTTTAAACAAATCCCAGTCTGTGAAGCTAAAACAGTCTTGAAGATTCTGGATGGACTCTTCTGACCAAACCAAAACCAAACGTTTCTCTGGTTTGTGTTTCCTCAGGACGGGTTTGTAGTGTGGGACCAAATAAACAACATTGTAGTCTGGTGAACCAAGCGGGGCTCTGCTCAGGGATTTAAAAGAATCTTTCACAGTTCCGTAACACAGGTCCAAACATTTGGTAAGTTGAGTGGGGCACGTCACATATTGATAAAATTGTCCATGTGACTTTCCGAGTCTATGGTTAAAATCCCCCATAATAAGGTTAGGAGCGTCCGGTGAGATCTTCTGAAACTGCTGCACTGTTTTTAGCAAAGCCTGAGTTGCTAGCTCCGTATTAACCTTATGCTGGGTACCCACTGCACCGGTGTCGGGCGGCTGAAGCGGCCGGTTTACATTCAAAGTCTATGGGGAGACGCGTGGAGTCGCGGCGAACCGTGAAGCGGCGCGTTTTGAGTGATTGAAGCGGCGCGACGGCACGCTGCAGTTCCTTTCCACGCACGCGCGGTCGGGAGAGCCTCTGCTATGTGATGACACAACGACAACGGGACTTTTTAAAAACTTTTTAAACTTACCTGATCGAGCCTCCATGAATTGGAACCAAACTCTGGTAAGAAACTTGGCATTTTAACCAGTTACAGCTGTCCACTCCAGCGTTTGATCACCCCAAACATAAAAAAATGTTTTAATCTCACCAAAGACTGTCGGAGCTGCAGTAGTCGGAGCTGCAGTAAACAACTGACCCGGAAAACAAGCTAGACCCCCTCCCCTCTGCCTCCCCCTAGTGCGCGTCATCAGACGGTCTTCAGTGGCTATGTGGGGACGTGACAAGCGACCAAAAGGGGGCGGCAGGAGCGTTCTGACAAGTTTGGTGGGGACCAGGCATCAGGGTGAATATAAACAAGAGTTATAAAAAGCTGCGGGAATTCCCTTGGCAGGTAAAAAGGGCGGAGAGAAATAGACAAAAGTTCGATGTCTGGCGTGCACATCGTCTCCCTGATGATAACCGTGTTACACCACTTTTTATTTACGTAAAGGCACAGTCCTCCACTGAGTGATTTACCTGTCCTGGTGGGGTCTCTGTCCAAACGAATGGGCTCACCAAAGCCCTCGATCGCCAGGTCCGATTGTAGGCCGTGGTCATTGAGCCAAGTTTCTGTCAGTGCTAGAACACAGGCACTTTTGTACTCCCCTAGAAACTTCACGTTAGCCTGAAGCTCATTAATTTTGCCACGGAGTGACTGCACGTTTGCCAGCATGATGGTTGGAAGCGGCATACGAGCAAGACCCCCCCTCACTTCAGCCTCTGCCGAACGCAACCACGTCTTCCCCGCTTCCTTACGCCTGGCTGCTTCTGCTCCCAGCGCCGGTCTTTAGCCGAGGTCCCTGTCCGGAGGATGTCTGCTGGAAAAACTGCAGAGGGTTCCACAGCGCCCGTTCCAGAGTCCTGCATAAGGAGCAGAAACTCCCGGCCATACTGCAGCCGCGTCTGGTCCACACAGAGTCCGGCAAACAATTGACAAAAAAGTGTGAAAAGCACCAGAACATAAAAAACAAAAGAATAGTCCATGGTTATTCCAACTAAAAAATTAAATACAAAGAGGGACAGAAACAAAGAAAATTGTCAACAAACATACACAGCACACGCCTTACTGCTGCGTGTTGCAATAACCAGCGCCACACTCTCCCTCATCTCTATGGTATTTTCTTGATGTGTTGTGGCAGAGTACAGCTCTTCAGTAAATGGTAAATGGAGCTTATAGCACTTTCCAGCCCCCTTTGAGGGGCCCCAAAGCGCTTCACAGTACCAACCATCCACCCATTCATACACACATTCATACACCGGTACCGGTAGACTGCCATGCAAGGCGCTGCCTGTCCTATCGGGAGCAACTCAGGGTTAAGTGTCTTGCCCAGGGACACAATGAGGTATGCCATGACCGGGGATCGAACCCGAGACCTTCTGGTCCTGAGCCGGCTGCCCTGCCTCTACACAATTCATATTGATTATTTATTCATGAGTCTAACAGCCTCAGGGTAGAAGCTGTTCCTCAGTCTAGTGGTTCTACATTTAATGCTCCTCAACCTCCGTCCTGAGGGGAGTGGGGCAAAGAGTGAGTGTGCTGGGTGAGTGGGTCTTTCATGATGCAGGTGGCTCTTTTCCTGCATCTGGAGGTGTAAATGTCTGTGATGGTGGGGAGACTGACTCCAACAGACTTCTGTGCAGCCTTCACCACTCTCTGTAGAGCTTTCCTCTCTGCAACTGTGCAGCCTCCATGCCACACATTGATGCTGGAGCACAGGATGCTCTCCACTGCACACCTGTAGAAGGAGGTGAGGACTGGGCTGCTCAGACCAGCTCGTCTCAGCCGTCTGAGGAAGTAGAGTCTCTGATGACCTTTCTTGATCAGGCTGGTGGTGTTGTTGCTCCAGCTGAGGTTATCATTCATGTGTACACCCAAGTATTTGTAGCTGGAGACCACTTCCACTGCAGATCCACTTATGTTCAGTGGGGTGTGGGTGTGTTTGTTCCTTCTGAAGTCCACAATCATCTCCTTTGTCTTCTTCACATTCATGTGAAGGTTATTCTCTTTGCACCAGCTCTCCAGGTGTTCCACCTCCTGTCTGTAGCTGGACTCATCATTGTTTGTGATGCATCCCACCACCGCTGTATCATCTGCAAACTTAACAATATGACAGCCTGGATGTGTGGCTGTACAATCATATGTGAGCAGAGTGAACAGGAGAGGGCTCAGCACACATCCTTGAGGAGAGCCAGTGCTGAGGGTAATGGTGGAGGAGGAGAAGTTGTGGATCTTCACGGACTGTGGTCTGTTTGTTCATGATGATCATAATCGTGCTGCAACATGAGGCGAGGGTCGTGGATGAATGGAACAACAGACCTCAGGATCTTGTCACAATAATTCTGTGCAGTCAATATACCATCATTATAATGCACCAGCATTTGTGGTCCATATACGCCTACCCATACCATGATGCCACTGCCACCATGCACCACTCTATTCACGTTAACGTCAGCAGAGCAGCATCCAGCAGCTTTGTTTTTAAAGCTTTTTGATTAAATTGGTTTGTTTGTCTTTACCAATATTTTCAAAGTTCATGCTCAATCATCCAGGTACAAAATCCAATAATTTGTACCTGGATGATTGTGCATGAACTTTGATGTCTTGAACCACTTCGGCTGTGGCTGCCGGCCTGGGAGGAGTTGACGGAGGACAGGACCAGTGTTGGGGTAGTTACCCAAAATAAGTAATTAGTTACACATTACTAGTTACTTTTTAAAAAAGTAACATATTACACTACTTAGTTACTCAGTTCTGAAAGTAACTTAGTTACATTACTTTTGGATTACTCTAATACTGTACCTGAGATTTAACCTGTATTAATTTTTATCTTTCAATAATGATATTAGAGATCTTTTTGACACTCATTTTTGATGAAAAAGTAAAACAGCAGTGCAACATAACAAGCACAATGCATTTGTAAATGTGCCATTCAAAAGGTATGACAATATCAATGACAATATCAAAATGTAAAACTTCTGTTTAAAAAAAATAAAACAGAACAGACAGGTTTACAAGAAATCTAAAATAACTACCTATCAGCCTCTTTCAAACCAGTTATGTGATCACAATCTGACAGGCTTACCTTTGTGCTTGACGGATTTTTCATGCTGACGGACATCGTTCCTTCCCCCATGAGAGAGAGACACTAAAGTCGCGGTTACAAATCTTAAAAAACGCGTAATAAACTTTAGGAAAGTAAATTCGCTGTCCCATTTTTCAACATATTTACACGAAGTCTTAACTTTTTTGGCAGGGACGCGTCCTCTCTCGTTACATCCATCTCTGTGTTTTTCCGGGTTTGTTCTCGACCGCGCCAGCCCCAACATCGCGAGAACTGCCACCGAGGCTTACTGCAGGTGGCAGTTCTCGCGAGGCTAGTGACAGAGGCCGTATGTCTATGTACCTTTATATGTCTATGTACGTTGACGTATAACGTTCCTACGTCATCGCGTACGTCTTTGTTTTCCCCACGTGACAGTCTGCTCCATAGATATCTATATATAATGTCTATGGTCCGCTCCGTCGTCCTCGTCGTACCACAACTATTCTCCGAAAGGTAAATAAAATAAATAAATAAAACTATTCTCCGAAAGGTCCTGATTGTAACGCAAGTAACGAATGTAAGGTTTTGTTAGTAACTGTAATATATTACAGGCATTTTCAAAGTAGTGTGTTACACTACTACGTTACTGCAAAATGTAATGTGATTACTGTAACGCGTTACTAAGTAACGCGTTACACCCAACACTGGACAGGACAGACCCCAGAAACCATCTTATCACCAGCAAACTGGTTGGTCCACTGAAGGAGTGTACTGCTTAGTGGGGGAAACAGTTTACTTGGGACTCCTCAGACTGATGAAGCCCTCAGGATAGAGTGTGAAACATCTTTCCACAAAATGAAACTGTCCAGATGACCTGATTGACCATCACTGGATTACCCATAGTTATTTACAATTTATTGATCATGCTAAATTAGTGTCTGCATATTAGGTTATGGTAGTTCTTTTAGTTTTTCGGGTGCTCACCTCTTTAGGGGTCGCCACAGCGAGCAAAATTGCGCAACAAATTTGGCAAATGTTTTACCACGGATGTCCTTTCTGACACCACCTGGATTCAAACCCGCAGCCTCAGGATTTTAAGACGGCAGCACTGAACCACTGCAACAAGTTTTTTTATTCATTTTATAATGAAATACAAAACAATTAACATATATGTAATAAGAAAAAAAATATATATATACAGTATATAAAATGAAATGTAGCCGATGAAGAAAAAAATCTTGTTATATCTGTTCCTTATTCTCTAATAAATAATTCAAACAACAGTCTCTATAAATAACAAAACAAAACGAACAAGTCATATGATTTTCTAATTATCATACATTTCTCATTAAACTCCATTATTTTCTTTTTTTTAACAATTCGATTTTGACCAGTCTCTTGAATACAAACATTTATTTAGCTTCCTTAACATCTGTTTCCAAGTCATTCCACAATCCAACTCCCTGAATTAAAGTAGACCTTCCCTTCAAACTAGTTGTATACTGTGGTTTTACAACTATATCTGTCCCCTTAAGATTGTAACAGCTTGATCTTTTTACAAAATACATTTGGATATTTGAAGGTAGTGTATTATTCTGAGCTCTATACATAACTGATAAAATATTATAATCCACCAAATCATGGAAATTCAGCAATTTCATTTGATAAAATGCTTGATGGATGAGAGTAATGCTTTCTTGTGATAATTCTTACAACTCTTTTCTGCAAAATAAGAATAGGCTTTGTAATTGATTTACACGCTTTTCCCCAAACAGTAACACAATAAATTAAATGTGGAACAATAATTGTGTTATACAACAAATGCATTGCTTTGTCGTTCAATAGATCCCTGACTTTGTAAAATATCGCAATAGATTTAGATATTTTCATTTTCACAGAATGTACATGTTGTTTCCATGACAGTTTGTCATCGATGATGACACCCAAGAATTTCGCTTCATTAACTCTACAAATCTCTGAACCCTCAATTTGAAATGGAACATCAATATTTTTATTTCTATTACTAAATAGCATGTAGTTGGTTTTATCCAAGTTTAATGATAAGTTATTAAGTTTAAACAAAGTCTGAATTTTAACAAGCTCCTTCATCATTAATTCCAATATCTGTTCAATATTTTTACCAGAACAAAAAAAATGTGGTATCTTATAAACAAGTTAAGTCCTTGTTTAAAAAAAATTGAATCGAGACAAGTTTCTTCCAGTCCAACAATTTTTTTTTTTTAAAAGCACGTGAAGTCTTCATGTTATCTTCCATCTTGATGACGAGGAACTGACACAAAGCTCTGAGGAACAGGAGGAGCACATGCCCCCCAAAAGGTTCTTCAATCTTCTTATCTGTGTTTTCATCCCAGATGAGCAGATTAGCTGCAGGTGATGTCTTCGGTGGCCTCTCCTGTGTCTAATTAAAAGAGTTGTTTTGGAAAGTGCACGTGAAGCGGCGATTTAGGTGATTTTTAATCTGCGCTGGGCTTTCTCTTTGGAGCAGGAACGACCCTGTTAACAACTTCATTTTCTTTTAATCTCGCTTCAGCTCAGCCCAAAGCCTGGAGGATTTAAAGGTAACATAAAACTTGCCCACCAGCACGGACTCTAGATGTGCTCAGTGAGAGGAATGGGGGGCGAGAGTCAGAAAAACGGATTAAAGTAAACTCCGGTAATCAGTCTCATTGTCTGAAAGTCTATTTTTGCCAAATGTGAGTCGACGAGTGCCAAGAGAGACACACTTTGCTTTCGGAAACGACTTGATTCCTGATTGATGGCGCCAAAGACCCATGCAAACGGACTCATGTTTCCTCGTGCAGCAGCTGTCCCGTATAAATCTAATGGAACAATAAACAGCTCGGCGTGATGGGAAACGCAGTTTAGACGTCTGAGGGATCTGCTCCGCTCTGAATTACAACCACATGGAGGAAAGAGGAGAGCAGCAGGAAACAATGACTGCTCCAAAAACGTTTGGGGAGGGGGGTGGTTGTGGCTGTAAAATGAACGAACACATCAGAACAATGGCTGCCTCAACAGTTTGGAATGGTTCTCCTCAGGATGGCACCGTTTGACTCCAGAGCTTCTCTAACCTGTGAGGTCGACTAAAAACAGGACAAATGTCTGACATCCTGCTTGGGGCATGAGTCAGAGCCCATCAGAAGGTCTTAAAACAGATGTGCAATTAGCTCCTTGAAGAGTTGCAGCAAAACGTCACGTTTTTAATCAAAGCCGTACATTCTTTAATAAACTACATTTCTAAATGGAAGCGATAAAATAAAATTTAAGCTCCTGTTGACCACAATATCCGTTGACCGCGGTTAGAACACTGAGTTGGGATTGCAGGTGCCACATTAGAGTAGATCCGTTCTTTTCTGCATGACAGCAGTTGTTGTGTTAAGGTTAGAAATAGTGTAACTGCTTCAGTGCCTCTTTCCTGCGAGGTCCCACAGGGCTCGATCCTTGGACCTCTCCTGTTTTTGCTCTGTTCTCTTTGGGGTCAAACCTGAGGAAACATGGTCCTTCTTTTCACTGCTATGCTGATAGTTGTCAGATTTATCTGCCCTTGAAAGCTAACAGTTCTTGCTCCATTCACCCTCTGTTAAAATGTCTTGATGATATCAAGGCTTGGATGGCTTCAATTTTTTTCAAGTCTTAATGATCAGAAGACTGACGTTATTGTTTAGTCCTAGCTCTACCGCTGTCTCTGATCCTGTAAACCCTGACACTCTTGAGACTTATCTCAAGCAGTCTGTTACAAATCTCAGGACGGTTTTAGACTATTCTCCAGAAAAGTTTCTTCCAGTTAAGGCTAAGCTTAAGCCATTGTTGTTCAGATTTGACCTTGAAAAACTAGTCCATGCCTTTATTCAAAGTCAAAGTCAAAAGTCAAAGTCAACTTTATTGTCAGATCTGCAATATGTACTGTACAGGACATACACAGGACCGAAATTGCGTTTCTCTCAGTCCCTCGGTGCAACAGTAAACATCTAAACATTGAAACACTGAAACATATAATAATAGACATAAGCATAAAATAGTAAAACTAACACTGTCCTGAGTTTTTTTTTTTTTGCATAGCGGTGCAAGAGCATGAAAATCCACACCAACTCTAAAACTAAAACATTAAACATTTAATGAACATAATACTGTCCTGAGTTTTTGCATACTAGCACAAAAAAAGAGTATAAAAAGTATAACTAAAATAAACTAAAGGTTTCTAGCATTGACATTTGCAAAGTGGCAAAGCAGCGTATGAGTCAATGTACACAGTATATGTATGAGGTAGTAGTTGATGTTGTTATAGAGGCAAAAAGTGGCATATGCAGTAAGGCACATTGGGCATCCCTAAATAAGACCGTTCAGAGCACACTGTATATGTACCAGCAGTGGTGTAGATATTAGAGTAGTGTAAATAAATGTAAACAGTAGTAATTACATGTAAGCAGTAGTAATAAAAGTAAACAGTATTAATAAATGTAAACAGAGAATGTAAACAGTATTATGATTATAGGCAGTGATGTAATACAGACATTAGTGCAAGTATGAGAAGTAGTGCAAACTGTATGAGCACATGACCGAGAGTTTAGTGAAAAACTTTGTGTTGAGTGATAATGTGTGAGAAAGTTTTAGTGTTAAGGCAGTTCAAATGGGAGGGGGGGCAGAGCAGGCAGAGTGTTTAGCATTCTGACTGCCTGATGAACAGAGCTGTCTCTCAGTCTGCTGGTTCGAGCCTGGAGACTCCTCAGTCTCCTCCCTGATGGCAGTAGTCTGAAGCAGCTGTGTAGTGGGTGTGTGGGATCACCTGCCATGCGGTGGGCTTTCCGAGTGAGGCGTTTGCTGTGTAAGTCCTGCAGTGAGGGCAAGGAGGTGCCCACGATCTTCTCAGCTGCTCTCACAATGCGCTGGAGGCTCTTGCGGCAGGATGCAGTACATTATTACTACCCAACTGGACTACTGTAACACACTCCATGTTGGGGTCAGCCAGGTCTCACGTCTTTAGCATGTCCAGAATGCTGCAACTCGGCTATTATCGAGATCTCGTAGGTTTGATCATTTTACACTAGTTCTATCCTCCCTTCACTGGCTCAATGTACGAATTAGAATTGATTTTAAAATTCTCCTGCTTACCTTTAAGTGCCTAAATGGCCTTGCACTCTCATATCTCTCTGAGCTACTGGAACTGTATGTTCCCTTCTCGGGCGCTGGGATCACCTGATCGGCTGCTTTTGGCTGTTCCGAAAAACAAGATTGAAGCTCAGAGGCGATTGGGCTTTTTCACTCATGGGCCCCAAACTCATGTTTTATCTGGCTTTTAATTCTGTGTGACTTGATTGAGTATTTTATTGTTCTGTGTTTCATGTTTTTTACTTTTGATGCTTTTTCGGGCGGCTGTGGCTGAGTGGTTAGAGCAGTCGTCCTCTAATGCGAGAGTTGGGGGTTCAGTTCCACCAGCAGACACATGCCGACGCGTCTCTGGGCAAGACACTGAACCCTTCATTGCCTCCGATGTGTGTCCCATCAGTGTATGAATGTTGTGTGAATCCCGACCGGGGGGCTGGAGTTTGTATGTTCTCTCTGTGCATGTGTGGGCTTTCTCCAGCTACTCTGGTTCCCTGCTGCCACAGACCAAAAACATGCATGTTAGACTGATTGGTGACTTTAAATTGTCCCTAGGCTTGAGTGAGAGAGTGAATGGTTGTTTGTCTCGTTTGTCTCTATGCGTCCCTGTGATGGACTGGAGACCTGTCCAGGGAGTCCCCTGCCTCTAGTGTCAGCTGGATATGGGCACCAGTAACCCCTGTGATCCAAAAAGGAAGAAGTGGGTAAAGATCAAAGGTGGGCACCAGACCGCTGGGGAGCGCTAATGCGCTAATCCACTTACAGCGGACCTAAACAATTTGTTAGCTTTACAGCGGATTGACTAACTTTTATAATTCATAAGCGGATTTGCGCTATTTTTATTTAAAATGCAGTACCGATAATAACTAATTATCTATCAGTAAAAACGAAAAAACTTATTTACGGGCCCGGACGACTGCTAACAGACCATATCCTGTCAGCGCCGGATGTGGTCCGTGACAAAAAAGCGTCCCCTCAGTCTCTTTGCTAGAGCGAGCGCTCTCAGTTAGCAGCCAGTGTGTTACTCTGCAGCCTTATTGCTTGTTTTCGAAGAGTCAGACGAAGAGTTTTTAACATGGAGGGTGAACTTATGGATGTTTCTCAGCGGCCTACGCGACGCGTCTGGATTTTAAAAAGTATTTCGCCATTTGCCCTCTTCAAAATGGCGGCCGCGACGGCCACAGAAGATAAGGACTTTCCATGAAAACACGGTAAAAACAATAGCCTATATGCCACGGACTTCCGTTCCAGCACTTCCGCATTCATTACACATGCGGCGCACTTCCGGTTTGCAGTCAACACGGTGTTAGCGATGGCGTTCTTCACGAGATCTCTGCAGGACTTGCCGACAGTCACTGTTAATAATGTCTACAGAATAATTCAGACCTTCTCTAAAGCGCCCACATCTAAGAAGGATAAAGGATTTAAGCTTTGTGTCCAACTACATAAATAAATATGAAGGTAAGTCGGTATTTGTTTTCAGTTCACCAAACTGCCTCATGTAGGCTAACACAGCTAACATAGTTAGCCTTGCTAATCTGTTGAGTAAACGTGTTTTGTCTGTACAATGTTTTCTTATTAACACAAATGTTAGTTTCAAACAAGGAGGCAGGAGAAGTCACAGTTAGGGCTGAGTGTTTACAGTCCATGAGGAAGAGAACCAGAAGCCCCACTGTTTGAGTCAAAGCCACCTGACAGTTCAGTTTCAAACAAGGAGGCAGGAGATTTAGAGCAGATTTAGAAACAAAAGTTATTTTAATTCAAGTTTGTTTACAAAAGTTGAGCTGAAGTCAAACCTGTTAAATCACTGTTTGTAGCAGGCCTTAATAAGAGATGTTTTCTTTCACTGCACAGGACACGGCAGGTGTTGGTGATGATGAGGGAACCCCTGGTCCATCCTAGATGTTTGTGAGACGTGGGAAGACACCACCGCTACAGCTCAAACATGAGGGAAGCAGTGAGGAGCTGAGATTGGATCCAAACAACAACAAACAAGTTGTTCCACTGAGGCACTGTAATCTGACTGATTACATGTTTTTAAATCTCCAAAAGCAGTCGAGGAAGCTGGGAGTTAGTCAGAAGATGTAATAATAATAATATAATTTAAACAGTGTTTAAATATTGTGCCTCATTTAGCTTGACTCATACGTTTTGTACAGTAATGTAACATTATCATCAAATTTCTTTTTAATAAAATGGCTAAAACGACTCTAAGCCTGTCTTAAACCAAAATACAGTACACATTTTTTTTGGGTGATAATACATCAATGAAGACAAAAGTCAGAATGTTTTGAACATTTTATTTTCTTACAAGTAGTAAGTAGTGTGACTGTAGTGTCAGGGTAGTCCTTGAAGTCTGCAGGTAGATTTTTATGTATCTGCTCTTCGGGTAGAGCCGAGTACTGTCAATAAAAAGTTGCTGTGAAAATCCGTCTGACCGTGGACTGATGGACACCGTACGGGTCAGCAAGGTCCCGTTGCTTTGATCGAAGGTCAAGGTCATTTAAGAACAGGAAGAACTCAACGGGCTGCAGGGTATGGGTTGACGGGGTGGTGTGGTTAAATAATCAATAAATAACACTGAACAACTGGTAATAACTAATAATTAAATCTCAATGTCACTACAGTACTTGTGCAATACAGTAACCTGTCACACAACCTGTGTAATGTTGATTATGTGCATACATATATATGCACATAAAGTTTTAAATATATATATATATATATATACTGTATATATAAATATATACACATATATATAATAATATATTATATATACTGTATGTGTATATATTTATATATATATATTTAAAACTTTATGTGCATGTTAGCTTATACTGTATTACTAGCTTGAAATACTTGCAGTAGTTAATTCAAATTCATCCTGCTGCATTGTTATATCCGTCTCTCTTCAGGACTTTGTGAATATTATAATTACTTTTTCACTGTGCATGCTTTTAGTATACAAGTCAAATCTGCTCTTCTCATCCTGAGCACTTCATTGTACTGTTAACTCTGTGTTAACCTGTATAAGACAAATAAACACAAGTTGAACTTGATGGGGAGTTCCTCTCAGTTCTTGGTGAACACCGACCATGAATGGCAGAGCAGAGCAGTCACATCAGGAGGTCAGATGATGCAAACCTGGAAAAAACAAAACAAGTGTTCATATTTACCTACAAGTAAAAAACCAAACGGAGAACTCTTTATGAGAGTTATGCTTTAAAATAAATAAATTACATCTCAGGAAATTAAATGTTTAATTGGAGTGAAACAGTTCTGGTTTCATATTAAAGGAAACAGCAGAGAATATTTCAGAGGTGTAACAGCCCTGAAGTTACTAAGAGTTTACAAACATATTTACAGATTAGAAAACACATGTTAAAATCTGAATATTATTTTAAAAGTATGTAGTTACAAACTTTTATTAAATCACTCATCATGACTCCAACATTAAATCTACAAGTGCAGGGTGTGGAGTCGAGTGATAATCGTGTTTCTTCACTGCAGTGTTTCTTACTGAGCTGCAGCTGCTGTGTCCTCCTCGCTGTCCTCTCTACTGCTTCTCCCAAAGCCCCGGTCATGGAAGTGGAAGGGAGAATTATTCCACTGGAACAATGCAGGTACAGCTCCTTTTTAACCACTGTTTGATGCTGGCTCTTGAATATTCTGAGGTTTAAAACGCCAGCTACAACCGAGTGTTAGCTTTAAGGCTAACTCGGTTAGCCACGAACTGTGGCATTAAAATATAAAAAACTAAGCGCTCTATTGTCCCTGCTATTCACTGGACACAACGGCACACAACAAATCTCTCTTGTTGTACCAGTAGCTCGCAGATAATTTACCTTTTGTGTCTTTTACATGGTCTAGTTCTAGAAGCTACCGCTAACAACACCAGTAGTAGATGAGAGCCGGAAGTGAAGCGCATGGATCATATTTTAACGGAAGTACGTCACCACTACCCGTGGCATATAGGCTATTATTTCTTTGCTGAGAAAAAAGATATTTCTTAGCTGACTTTATAGCACAAGGTTTTTCTGAGCTTAACCGGTTCAAATGGTCAAATCTGCTGGATTTAAAAAAGTAGTTTGCCATTTGTCCTGTTCAAAATGGCGGTTAGCGTGTTAGCATTAGCGTCCGCTAGCATTGCTAATACATAAGTGCTTTTGAAATTGCGGACCTAAATAAATCAATAAGTGCTTTAGAAATAGCGGAACAAATTTTTGGATTAGCACTGCCCATCACTGGTAAAGATAATGGATGGCTGGATATACAGTATGTATACACATGCATGCACACACACACGGTAGTGGCCCCTCCTAAAGCCAAAGAAATTCAATTTAAAATCTTAAATAGAATTTATCCTACTAAGGAATTTCTAAGGACAAATTTTTAAATGGACACTGGGAATTGTGTTTTTTGTGAGACAGAGAGTGAGAACCTGGAACATATTTTCTTTGATTGCAGGGTAGTTCAACAATTTTTGGCTTGATTTTAAAATGTGGATCCAATCCAAAGGGATTCAGCTACTAACTCTCACTTTAAAATAAATTAAATTTGGGTTAATGATACGATTGGAAATAAGGAATATGCTATCAATAATTTGATTATATTAGCTAAACATTATGTTCATAAATGTCGTTTTTTTCCAAATGTAAAGCTAACCTAATGTGAACCACTGGAAGAATGCGTTAAAGTCCTATGCAAAATCTTTAAAATATGTAAATGAAAAAAATGCTGGCAAATTTCTAAGTTTCTTGGCTGATTTCAATTTCCTCATATAATTTTTTTTATTGCTCTTTATTTGTTTTATTTACACTATGTTATTAATCACTTTTTGTAACTGATGATTGTAAGAATTGGTACTTTTTTGTTTTGTATTGTTAATAGTTAAATAAAGTAAAAAATAAAAATAAAAACACAGTAGTGGCCCTCTTGGATTTTAATCTGGCAACCCAATGTTTAATGCTAACCTTTCTTCGATGCAGCAACACACCAAAATGGAGGTTGGTAGCTCACTTATTTTTCAAGCTATCGTGCTCAAAACGTGCATGGATGGAGGGTATGTCCCCCTTACTGCTCTGCAACGGGCAAAACCAAAATTTGACAAATGTCCTCTTTTTTTGTTTGATTGTTTGTTTTTTTAGTAAATCAAAGCAAGAATTTTTGTGAGAGGTCAGAGAAGCGTCTGTTGACACCGCAGAAGCTGTACAGTGTATCACGTTTCCTGTTTTATTGAAGAAACAGCCACCCTGCTGGAACCGTCACTCCTCACCTTCACATTTTGCAGCAGCGCATCAAGCTGGAAGCACATTTTCAGTCCCTCAGCTCCGGAGACAATAAGGTATTTCTTTACAACGATCCAGCCAGAGGCCAAGCTCGACTCAGAGATATTAAAGCAGAGTGACAGATCTAATTATCACCTTCTTCTGCTCCAGCTCTGATGAAGAGCTCCTCATTAAATGAGGCGTCCTGCCCTCCAACCAGCTTCCACCTTACTGATAACTGAGAGATCTGGAAACCTGCTGGGGATGCGGCTCAAAACATAAATGTGCAATAAGGTTGGATTTATGAAACTGAGAGCTCATCTTTATGCTGCAGAGGCTGCAATAATGCACCCTTTCTCTCATTGGTCTCACATAACGGCCACTTTTCATCGAGTCTTTCTTCCTTTGCACTCATGTCGCTCCAGATGGGGCTCCAGAGGCGGCTCTGAATGGGACGTTTTGTTTGCACACACTTGCCAAAAGGCGCTCCCGGACAATACGGACTACAGCAGAGCCGCTCTGTCGACCTCCCTGCCGCTTGGCATCTGCCGACAGATTCCCTTTCACTCAGACGGAGGCAGCGGGCCTTATTCTGCTGTTGCTCTGGACCATCGGTACATTTGTGGTCCAGCTCAGGTTACTAACCTCCTGCCTGTTGTTTTGTTTCTATTTGTGTCCGTGGACGACTGACCATCACGGGCTCAGCGTAGCTGAACTGGGAGTGGACGCTGAAGTCTACGTTGAACTTTTGTTTTGTTTATGCGTCTTTTCTGCCATGTCTTGACAGGTTTATTGTCTAAAATGGCGATTTTTACATTTCTTTTTCATTCAACCTTTATTTATACAGGTTAATCCCATTGAGCCTCGGGAACTCGTTTACAAAAGAGACCTGATTTTGACAGAGTGATGACAACAGTGGACAACAAAGACAAACAAATTGAGAATTTTTTTTTTAACAAGGGAAAATCAAATGATATTTAAAAGGAAAAGTAGCGTGGCGTTGTGTAGAAGACTAAAAACAAGAACATGTCTGCATTGGTTTTTCCCATTTCACCGCATCTTCAGGAACTTCAGAGTCAGAGTTAATCTCATAAATATATTTTCAGTTTATTTGTCTGAGCAGGTCAGTTTTGCCTTGTAGGTTGGTTCCTGTGCTAAAATAAGCTAAAGCTAACACGCTTCTGGAAGATCAGGTAATTTTAATCTCAATTCTTAATCGGACCTGCTAAAATCCCTTCTTTCCTTTTGATTTTTAATTTGCAGAAACATCGGATTTAAAGAATTAATAAGATGAACTAATCATTTACTGTTCACATTAACCCCAGATTATTAAATGATGCCGGAATCTTCTTTTCACTAATTGATCACAAATTGTTCAACGAATAGAGACAAAAATACTATGAAACTGTAGGAAACATCCTCATTTTGAAACTTTTCTTACATTCTAACAATATACTGGTTTAAAGATGTCACTGAGCTCCTCCCATGAGTTAAACAATTAATGCAAAAATACAATAGATCAGAGGTCTGCAACCTTTGCGATCAAAAGAGCCATTTCTGCCCCTTCGTTCACTAAATTAAACGTGTCTGGAGGAGCCACAATACCTGCTACAACTGGTATTCTCAACTGGTGGCCCACAGACCACTTTAAGTTTGTTGGAGGGCACATTTCTGGACAGTTGTGGGGGATTTTATAAAACTAAAAATGTCTAATGATTTTTAACATTTATTTATATTTTTACACTTTAAGACAAAATTATTGTAAAGAAAAAAATATACACAGTTTTTGCCCAGTTTCTAAAAACTAAAACAATAAACTATGCATTCTTATGAGATTTTTTTTTTAATTGAGGAAAATGACGTTTCCTACTTTGTACTTTGAAAACATGAAGCAAAAAGTCCAAGTGAATATGTTTTACTCCTTATAATGATTCTAGTATTCATATGCTAAATAAATTACAGGAACACTACTAAAACTAGAGCTTTTAGTTGATCTTACTTATAACATCCTATACAATTCAGTTTTATGTCAGATTTTGTCAAAGATTGAAAGAGTCGCTGCAGAGGGACCGAAGAGCCACGTGTGGCTCCAGAGCCGCAGGTTGCAGACCCCTGCAATAGATTGTGTGGTTTAATGGGGAACAGTGTTCTGTAATGTTTAATGACAGTAAAACGCAGAACGAGTGGTAGGTCCGGTCCTGTTTGGATCTGCATCACCGAATTCACAGCAGAACCATCACCATGTTGGATGAATGCATAAGGAGACATGAGGAAGCAAAATGACAAAAGGACACATAAAGAGACAAAAAAAAAAAACAACAACAACAAGGAGACAAAAAGATACACAGCTGTGTAAAAGCTGAATGTACATGTTGTTGCAGCTCATAAATCCATTTAATAAACGTGTCTAAAAGCATCTATCGTGGACTGATTGCAGGGAGCTGGAGCGTACAGTCGGACATGTTTATGGGTGCAACATGGGAACTGTTTCACCCCCCCTCCAATAAAGATCAAACATCGTCTCGTCTCTGATTTGATCATTTTGTGAAGCTCGTTGCCGTATCTTCACTTGAATCACAATGTACTGCCTAATACCTTTAATGTGCAGGCAGCCATAATGTCACATTATGCGTTGTTTTCGGCTTTGTAGAATACGCTAATTTATTTTAAAAAGCATACAGGTGGTCCCCGTCTTACGTACGAGTTCTGTTCCTACGCATCATTCGTAACTCGAAAATTCGTAAGTCTGAACCCACACCAGCCACCACTTACTACACGTACTGTACATGTAAGTTACCAAGCACTTCGCCTATCCTATAGCCTGGTTAAAAGCTTTTTCCAACTCCGTCTGCTCTCCAAAGTCAAGTCATTTCTTAGTCGTGGTGATCTGGAGAAGGCCATCCATGCCTTTGTGACCTCCAGACTTGACTATTGTAATGCTTTGTATCTTGGCATTAATCAATCCTCCATCTCCCGTTTACAGCTTGTACAGAACTCTGCCGCGCGCTTTTTGACCAACACACGAAAATATGAACACATCACTCCTGTCCTGTCCTCTCTACACTGGCTCCCAGTTCAGTTCAGGATACAGTTCAAGTTGCTGCTGTTTGTTTTCAAAGCTCTGAATGGACTTGCTCCCCTCTACATCTCAGAACTTCTGAAAGCCCATCAGCCTGGCAGGGACTTACGATCTGCCAGTCAACACCTGCTGGAGGTGCCTCGCTCGAGGTACAAGCAATGGGGAGACCGGTCATTTTCTGTTGCCGGCCCAAAAGCCTGGAACAGCCTCCCCCTTGAGCTGCGTGCCACCTCTGATCTGACTCTGTTCAAAACCAAACTGAAGACCCACTTGTTCAAAAAAGCTTTCAGTGTGTAACTTTTATTATTTTGTATTTTAGTATGTAGCATCTTTATTTCAATTGCATTTTTATTTCACTTGTTCAAAAAAGCTTTCTGTGTGTAACTTTTATTACTTGTGTTATTTTAGTATGTAGCATTTTTTATTTCCATTGCCTTCTTTTATCGCTGTGGTTTCTTATTCTATTTTCATTGATCTATTGTTCCCGTTTATTTTTCTTTTTATCCTGTTAAGCACCTTGGTCAATGCAAGGCATTGTGGAAGGTGCTATACAAATAAAGTTTATTATTATTATTATTATTATTATTAAAACCAGACCCTTGTCCTTCACTTCGCTTCGTACTAGGGTCTGGACTTTCTCTATAGAGAACCGATTCTTGCTGGAGGCATGGCCTCTGCTGAGGTTACCCAATTGTTAACGTTTGGCCGTGACGTATGTTGCAACATAGGGCTGTTCAGATAAATAGCTCAGAAACCACTCGGTGGATATTTTTTCTGCTACCAGTGTGTAATTATATGTCTTTAATTTACTGACTGTTGGCCTGGATGAAACATTTGAGATAAAATTCGATTTTTTATAATTTATTTTCGTAGCGCCCCCGAGGCTGTCTGGAAAAAGTCAAACCGAAACAATTTAAATCTAGCAGATTTGACCATTTCGTGAATTGATTTAGGAACTGTTAAGCTCAGGAACCCTTCTGCTATAACGTCAGCTAAGAAATATATTTTTTCTCAGCAAAGAAATAATAGTTTTTTACCGTGTTTTATTGTAAATTCCTTTGTGCAGGCAGCCATTTTGAGCAGGGCAAACTGCGCATGAAATCGACGACGTTCAAAACTCCGCCTTCTGTTCTCTGATTGGTCCTGAAACTCCGCTTTCTGTTCTCTGATTGGTCCGGTCAAAAATCTACCGGGGAAATCCTTGTCTATGGGAGAAGTCCCAGATGGAGCAGTCAAGGGAAATGAGAATTGAGCGGAGCTGTGTAGGAAGGCAAGGGCCAGGCTACCTATCCTAACACAGCTACATAATTATCAAAAAACACATATGTACTGTACAGTACATTTATTTAGACTGTACAGTAATTAAATTAAATAATACAATTTCTTACTGTGAGCTGGTCTCCACCGCCAGTCAGTCCGTGTCTCCGGTGGGGGCAGCGTCAGCATTTTAGCACCCGTTAGCTCGGTGTGTCCCTCCAAAAGGCTGCCCAGCTGTTTATCCACGTTTTAACATGTTACCTCGGTGTCCATCAAACATCTGAGGCTGCCAGGCAGACATGGATGGAGCTCCCAGCTGCAGCAGGCTCTCGCCGCCGCACGAGTCGGGTCCGCTTTGGCATTTTAGCCCCCGTTAGCTCGATGTCCGTCCCTCCAAAAGGCTGCACCGCTATTTAGCCACGTTTTAGCATGTTAGCTCGTGGTATTTCCACTACATCTCGCTGTCTGCTGCTTCACACGTTCCACAGCGTCTTTGTCTTTCGTCTATTTGTCTCTCCGCGAAACCACCGTTCAGTTGAAGTGCATGTGTCCCCGCGGAGCAATCTGTCGAAGCCAGAACTAACAGAAGCTAAAAACATTGCGACCGGAAACTACCGGAACATACCGGAAGTTGTGTAATTCGGGTTAAAAATAGTAAAAATAATAATTTTTAATAATAATACTTTATTTATAAAGCCATTTAAAACAACACAGCTGCAACAAAGTGCTGTACACATGAAATCAAGAACATTTAAACACAAAAAAACCAACAAAAAACATTTTATTTTTAAATTTCATATTTTTTTTATTAATTATGATAACTTCGTAAAGTCGGAACTTCGTAAGTCAATGTCGTCGTAAGTCAGGGACTACCTGTATTTTTATTAAGTAAAATGTTCTTGTTTAACAAGATGTGTTCAGTTGTTGTGATGTAATTTTAAAGTTGGTCGGCGTTTCGGAGCAGAGAGGCTGAGTCGAGCTTTTCTGTTTATCTTCAAAGGATTACACACCAAACCCTGCAGGTAATAATATTTACACGGCCCCGTTTCCCCGTCATCTTTAACGATCACCGCCGAGTAACCATAACAAACACTGCAGCCCGCCTGGGCCGGCGCTCAAAACCAAATCAGGACCGCAACCTCGAGGTCTGGTTTCCTGAACGGGGCGCACGTGGTCTGCACATTTGACACTGGACGAAAAGGCCTAATATCCGGGGAAATACAACAGTATGCAAGTGTCCGTATCTGCCACATATCCAATATGTTTCCGGTGCTATACGGGGAGATCTCATCTTTAACAGATCTTAGTACAGGATATCCCATGCATACCCATCTGTGATAGATCCTAGCACTGGATTTTTTCTGTATCCTCATACATGATAAATCCTAGTATAGGATATTTTCGGTATACACATCTGCGATAGATCCTAGTATAGAATATTTTATGCATACCCATACTTGAGAGATCCTAGTATTGGATATTTTCTGGATACCCATATGAGAAAGATCCTACTACTGCATATTTTCCAGATACATATCTGTGATAGATCCTAGTATTGGATATTTTCTGGATACCCATACATAATAAATCCTAGCATTGGATATTTCTGGATACAAATCTGTGACAGATCCTAGTATTGGATAGTCTTTGGATACACATCTGTGATAGATCCTAGTATTGGATATTTTCCAGATACCCATACACAAAAAATCCTACCATTGGATATTTGCCGGACACACATCTGTGACAGATCTTAGTATTGGATATTTTCTGGATACCCATAGATAATAAATCCTAGTATTAGATATTTTCCGAATACACATCTGACAGATCCACATATTGGATATTTTCCGGATATCCATACATAATAAATCCTAGCATTGGATATTTGCCGGATACACATCTGTGATAGATCCTAATGTTGGATATTTTTTGGATACCCATCTGACAGATCCTCATATAGGATATTTTCTGGATACCCATACATAATAAATCCTAGCACTGGATATTTTCCGGATACACATCTGTGATAGATCCTAATGTTGGATATTTTCTGGATACCCATCTGACAGATCCTCATATAGGATATTTTCTGGATACCCATACATAATAAATCCTAGCATATGGATATTTTCCGGATATACATCTGACAGATCCTAGTATTGGATATTGTCTAGATACCCATACTTAAAAAATCCTAGCATTTGGATACTTTCCGGATACACATCTGTGATAGATCCTAATATTGGATATTTTCTGGATACCTATACATAGTAAATCCTAGTATTTGACATTTTCCAGATACACATCTGACAGATCCTCATATTAGATATTTTCTGGATACCCATACATAATAAATCCTAGCATTTGGATATTTCCGGATACACATCTGACAGATCCTAGTATTGGATATTGTCTGGATACCCATACATAAAAAATCCTAGCATTTGGATACTTTCCGGATACACATCTGTGATAGATCCTAATGTTCAATATTTTCTGGATACCCATACATAGTAAATCCTAGTATTTGACATTTTCCGGATACACATCTGACAGATCCTCATATAGGATATTTTTTGGATACCTATACATAAAAAATCCTAGCATTTGGATAATTTCCAGATACACATCTGTGATAGATCCTAATATTGGATATTTTCTGGATATCCATACATATTAAATCCAAGTATTGGATATTTTCCAGATACACATCTGACAGATCCTAGTATTGGATATTGTTTGGATACCCATACATGAAAAATCCTAGTATAGGATATTTTCCGTATATATATATATATATATATA
>JBBPBX010025220.1:28124-39067 GCA_038048925.1 Garcialebias charrua | reverse complement strand
TTTTTTTTTTTCTTCTTTCGGCTTTTCCCTGCGTTAGGGGTCACCACAGCGATCTAGTCGCATGAAGATTTGGCAGTTGTTTTTACGCCGGATGCCCTTCCTGACACAACCACAGACCACCGAGCAACCACAGCCCTCTGTGTGGAGCAGAGAGCTGATATCTAGGGTTCCCGGGGGAGCAGATGGTGTGGGTTAAGGGCCTTGCTCAAGGGCCCAGAGTGGGGCAGATGAGGGTGGAGACAAGTGTATGGACAAGTGTGACCGCTTCACTTATCCCACCCACATCTTTGATGTTGTCGGTACCGGGGCTTGAACCGGCGACCTTCCGATCACAAGCGCACCTTCTTAACCTCTGCGCCACCACTCCCACAGTGGTGTATAGTAATATGTTCAAATTTACGAGCTCTCAATAAAATCCTTGCTGCACTGTTTTGAATATATTGAAGCTTCTGAAGATTTTTGCCAGGGATTCCAATAAACAGGGAGTTGCAGTAGTCGAGCCTGGAGGAGACAAAGGCATGGACGAGTTTCTCAGCATCAGAAAAAGTCAGAGATGGGCGAAGTCTGGAGATGTTTCGAAGATGGAAGAAGCAGGTTTTAAACAGATGCTTAATGTGATTTTCAAATGTAAGATGAGAGTCCATTTTTATTCCAAGATTTGTAACAGAGGTGGAGAGGGGGATGTCTTGACCAGAGAAGGAGATTGTTGTTAAAGTTGATGTTTGTATCTGGTGAGGGGTGCCAATCAATATGGCCTCAGTCTTGGAGCAGTTTAATTGAAGAAAGTTCTGATTCATCCATGCCCTTATTTCCTCCAGGCAGGTAGAGAGGGCAGTGAGTGAAGATGGAGATGGGGATGATGAGGATGCTCCAGTCCTGATGTAAAGCTGTGTATCGTCGGCATAGCAGTGAAAAGAAATGTTGAACTGATTAATAATTTGACCTAAAGGCAGCATGTAAAGGGAAAACAGCAGGGGCCCCAGAACTGACCCTTGAGGGACACCACAGGAGACACCGACTGTCTGGGAAGTGGCATTGCCAAGACTAACACATTCCAGCCTATTGGAGAGGAAAGATTTGAACCAGTCCAGGACAGTGTCACAGAGACCGACCTCCACATGAAGACGGTGGAGGAGGATACTATGGTCCACAGTGTCGAAAGCTGCAGTGAGGTCAAGGAGGACAAGGATGGAGGGAGAACCAGTGTCAGCAGCCATGAGGACATCATTGGTAACTCTCAGCAATGCAGTCTCAGTACTGTGAGCTACTCTGAATCCAGACTGGAACTTCTCATACAGAGAGTGTTGCTGTAGGTGGTCCTACAGCTGAGCAGCAACTGCTTTTTCCAGCACTTTAGACAGAAATGGGAGGTGAGAAATTGGGCGCTAATTAGAAAAAATGTCGGGATCCAAATTAGATTTTTTCAGAAGAGGCCTAATGATGACAGTTTTTAGAGGCAGTGGAACATGACCAGATTGTAGAGACTTATTTATTATTTGTGTGATTAATGGGCTTTTTCATTCATTCATTCATTCATTCAACCTTTATTTATACAGGCTAGCCTCGTTGAGTCACGGGGACTCATTTACAAGAGGGACCTGTCTCACTCACACCAAACAACCATCCACTCTCACACTCACACCTAGGGTCAATTTAGAGTCACCAATCAGCCTAACAAGCATGTTTTTTTGGTCTGTGGGAGGAAACCGGAGTACCCGGAGGAAACCCACGCATGCACGGGGAGAACATGCAAACTCCACCCAGAAAGGCCCCGGACCGGGATTTGAACCGGCAACCTTCTCGCTGAGAGGCAGCAGCTCTACCAGTTGTGCCACCGTGCTGCCCCGGCTATTGCAGAGTGATTGGATTTTATGAGAGACGAGGGGAAGGGGTCCAGGGCGCAGGATGAAGGCTTCATTTTCTTGATGATGGACTCCACCTCACTCTGAACAACTTCATCAAAGCTGCTCAGGGACCCAGGATGCAGACGGGTAGATGGTAAACGAAGATCAGGGAGGTTGTGGAGCTGAGATCTGATAGTGTCAACTTTGTTTTTAAATGATGAAAGGAACAGGTTGCATTTTTTAACAGATTCCTCAGGAGTTTGTTTAATGGGATTAAGCAGATGAGTTATTGTGGAGAAGAGCTGTTTGGAGTTACCAGGGCAGGTGTTGATTATGTTGGAATAATATTTGGAGCGTGCTTCTTTAAGAGAATAGGCATATGCTTTCTGATGTTCTTTGTATGCCTGCTTATGTACAGAGAGACCAGATGATTTTACACGTCTCTCAATAGCACGGCCAGTTGCCTTCATCCTGCGCAGCTCATCAGTGTACCAGGGGGCTGAACGGGAGAAAGACACCAGTCTTGTCTTCAAGGGAGCATGTAGGTCCAGAAGCTCTTGGAGAGATCGGTTGTAGTAATCCACAGAGTCATTTGCAGATGAATGATTGACAACGGTCAGGGCGTGAAGATCAGCGGACAGAACATCAGGGGAAATGTTTTTAAAGTCCCGGAACTGGATAGGTCGTTTTGGGTTTGAAGCAGGCGAAGTTGAAGGCACTTCCAGAGAGATGACACTGTGGTCCGAGACACCCAGGTCATATACAGATAAGTTATTGATGAGTACAGTGTCTGTAATCACCAAATCCAGAGTGTGCCCCCTGTTGTGCGTAGGGACGTCCACATGTTGGGTGAGATTGAGAGAGTCCAAAAGAGACTTAAAATCTGTTGCCAGAGGGGAAGAGGAATTGTCCATGTGGATATTTAAATCGCCAAGAAAAATAGTTTTCACAGGGGAGGTGCAGAAAAAAGTGAGGAGGTCATGCATCTCTGAGTTAAATGAAACATGCGGTTTGGGAGGTCTATAAATCAATATAACGTTCATCAGGAGTGGGGCTTTGAGGTTGAAGGCCAAACTTTCAAAAGAGGAAAAGTCCTGAGAAGCCAGATGTGTCAATTTTTAATTATTGCGGTAGATTACAGCCAGACCACCACCGCGGCCAGTGCTGCAGGCTCTCTGCAGATAACTGTATCCAGAGGGACAAGCTTCGTTTAGAGAACTGTACACATCTGGTTGATGCCAAGTTTCTGTAAGGCACATGAGGTCCAAGTTCTTCTCCAGAATGTGATTGTGAATTAGGCATGATTTGGATAGTGACTGCCAGTGACGGCTGGTGGTGATATTTTTAGGGTGGGCTAATTTACACACACACACACACACACACACACACACACACACACACACGCACGCACACACACACAACACACACACACACACACACACACACACACACACACACACACACACACACGTATAATGTACACATACATGTAATGCTGCAGGTTGGATTCCAACAACAGAGGCATCCAATGTGAAATAAAGAAAACCCACTGTAAATTGACATTATGTCCTTTTTCAGCACAAAGACAAGCGTAAAACAACCAACCACCAAGAATACCAAAAGCCAAGCCAACCTCCAAACAACAAACACGGAAAGCAGAAAAGAGATTTGTTAGCTACACTTGCCGTTAGCCACTTCTTTCGTTGGAACCAGGTCACAGAAAAACTCTGGTTTTGCCGCTTTTCCTTTTGCTGTATTTGAATATCCTTTGGTCTGTCTGGTCCCAACCTCTTCACCTCCAGTTTTTCCTCCAAAGACATCAAGGAAAATGGGTGACAAATCAAATAATCCACCTCGTTCATGCTAATCTTGCTCGCCATGGTACCACTACCTACACTAAACCACACCCACATAAACTTGGGCTTGAAGCACGTTATTGTACGTCCACCCTAACTGGCTTATTTCTGTGGCATTGGGCTGATCCTGGGCTGACCAGAATTAGCCCCAATGAGCCGCAAACTGAGGGGGCATGGCAGGGACGTGCAGAGGGGGGGGCTATGGGGGCTTGAGCACCTGCCCCTTTTGCTCCTTGCCCCCAAGTGCCCTTTTGGGCAAAAAAAAAAAAATTATTATTTATTTTTTTTTTTTTTCCTATTCCTAAGCCCTCCTCTGACACATAATAACATACTAAAATTATTTATTTTATTTTATTATTATTAATTTTGTATTTTGCAAGAAAAACAACATAATAAGCCCTCCGGTCACGTACCAACACTACATTCCCCACAATGCAACAGTGGTAGTAGGGGTGGGGCCAATCCGATCCGGAGTCGTGTCTCATGAACCCAGAGTAATAAGACCTGCCTCACATTCACATTAGGGTCAGTGGGGGAGCTGGCCCCCTTGGGGGCATTGCCGTTCGGGGGGCATGGCCCCACCCCTACTACTACTATTCAGCAAATCCCTTTCAGTTTGCAGCCAGCTACAGCGTGTGGACTGAGTGAGTAGCACTTTAGCTAACAACTAGCCAACTTTTCATCGTAACATGTCCGCTGTGTGGAAGTATTTTACACTAAACACCACAAGACAGCAATGTGCAATGTCTGCAGATCCATAGCGCCACATTAAACTGCGGTCAACTTAGTTTTATGTTGGACATTCGAGCTCCGGGGCTTCAGCGGGATGCCACTCTCGCTGAACCGAAACAGGGAGACCGACCGTGGCCAGCTGCGGCCAGTCCGACCCGCTGTCTGACGTCTCGTAGGACGGACAGGCGGAGAGCGGGTGACCAAAATCAGAGCCCCCGCCCCGGATTGAACAAGAAAAACACACCGCTGAAGCCACGGAGCTCAAATGTTCACCGAGAAGTTGCTAAACTTCATCATAATTAATGACCAACAGCTATCAGCTGTAGAAAATGAAGGATTTCACAGCTTGATACTTGCAGCCAACAGTAAACAATCATAAATAAGCATATTAATTAAAAATCACAAGAAAACTGTGTTAAAAAAATGAAACATAAACAGCTACATTATAAAACAATGTACAATACTAAAAGCAGGAACATGTCTGTGTTGGTTTATGCCAAGAACTTAACAGATGTAAAGCTATTTAATATTTTATTTAATCCATTTATTCATTCATTTAAAAGAGACAAAATAAAACAAATTAATAAAAAAGAAAACATTGAATGAAAAGAGTGCAAAAAGAAGAAGAAAAAAAAATCTTATATCACCCCCTTAAAATAAACATTGAACCAGTCCGGCCATTGGCTTGTAGCAAATTTGTTTTTTTGGTCCTCTATGTATTTGACTTTGACACCCCTGGCTTATGCAATAGGGAGCACATCGCCCGTCCAAAACCTATCATCTCTCCATAATGGATATATGTCCGATCTTCTAACTTCCTTTGCTGCATAATGTACATTGCATTAATTCTAGCGTTAGGTAAATGTATCTTGAAGGAAAATAGCACTTAAATAAAAGTCCAACAAGAATATTCATTTAGAATTAAAAATAACTCACCCTGAACTACCATAATAGATAAATGTAATAACCAATCAAGTTGCTCCTGTCCAATAAAAGCATACAAATGAAGGGGAAAAACCTATCCAGACTTTAAGTAAGTTTAGGGTCTGGTTCGCAGAGTATGGAGTTCAATTTGTTTCACAATTAGTCAACGAAAAAAAAACTAACCTCAGTTATGTAAAATAAAATTGTAATCAAAACTTTTGGAATTGTAATGATTTCATTTTTTTTAAAGCAAAAACTTTTGTTTAAAAAACATTTTTTTAAATTAAATAGCTAATTTTTCTCTCGTGAACTTAAAAAGTTATTTGCAAAACATAAACTTTTATTTGCACACATCAGAAATCTTTTGTTGCGATTTTAGGCTCTGCCCACGATGTCATGTGAGAATCGCAAGCAAAACTTTGAATGACAAACAAAACTTAGAATAGCAAGCAAAGATTTCTGGCATGCGCAAATAAGTTTGTTTTGCAAATAATTAGCAACATAATTGCAAAAAATGTCAATGACCTCACTGAGGTCATTGACATTTTTCGAGACATGACCAACAGAAAACTGCTGCTGCACAGTTGTTTTAAGAAGGGGCAGATATGATAAGATTTTTTTCTTCTTCTACTACCTTTCATTTTATATCTTGTTTTTTTCTTTCATGTGTTTGTAAATTGTCTTTGTGTTTTAAATCTGAAATGAATAAATATATTGTGCCCTTGTTTCTATTTTTAATAGTGTAATTCTGTAAAGACAAAATATATCTGGTGGTGTAGCTCTGATTTACATATCTTGCTAAATCGCAGGTTTGAATATTGCAATACTTTCCTATAACAAAGTAGACATGTAGAAAGAAATTACTAATAAAATATTTTACATATGGATAGTTGTATGTTCTATGTAGAGGTTTTCCTAAGCTTTGATAGTATATCTCACATTTTTGTAATTTATCATTGTTTATTTAACTCTGAAAGCTATGTGACTTTGTTAATATTCTGTCCTAAAATGCGGTTGGATGTGCCCCCCCTTTTTTTTGAGCACCTGCCCCTTTAGTGGGCTCTGCACGTCCCTGCATTGGATGTTCTCTGTCGATGTTCTCTGTCTGCTGGACGTGGTTCTGGACTGTGGTCTGTGAGGGCCGCTGCTGCGGTTCTCATTACCATCAAGCTGCTGACCAGACCTGCTAACAAGACCTGCTAAGCTGCTAACAAGACCACACTGCTAACAGAACAGAACCGTGATGTTGAAAGGACCTCACTGCTAACTGAACCACACTGTAGATGTATTTCTTTTTCAACTTTGACACCTTGTTTTTAGTATTTTAATAGGATTTTCAGTATGTTTTTAGTATTTTAGTCGTTTTTTTGTATGTTTTTAGTACTTTTTTCCCTGCTGTAGTAGTTCTTCTTTTTTTTTTTTGAGAATTGAAACAGATCTTCTCGTATCAACATTTCATTGCACTGTTGACCTTGTGTGGATTTTTGTATGTATATGACAAATAAACCAAACCTGAACCTGAGTCGAGGATTCAAGGACAGCCAGTTTGGTCTAGGGCAGGAGGCGCAGGAACCAGAACCAGTTTCTGTGAGAGCGCGAGGGGAACACAAAAGTAAGATTACTTAGGTCAAGAGAATTATACAGAGGCCAAAAGCACAAGTACCAGAAGTTAAGTAATGCTCCAGCAAGGAAGGAAGCACTTCTACAGCCTCGTCTAGTCTTGGTGGAAATTAGACTGTCAACTGTAGCTTGTTGGCACCGTATCTGGAACCAGGAACCTGCAGAAAGAACTGGAAACACTACACTTTGGGATAAAAAAAAAGTGAAACTAAAGATAGAAATAGTTTGTAACATATTGTGCTTTTCCACTAAAACTAAACTTAGAGCCTTCTGAGTTGTATCTCACATTGTTGTTAATTACAGGGGGAAAAAAGCCAGAGAACCTTTAAAGTGATAGTTCAGATTTTTTTTAAGTGGAGTTCACTGGAAAGGGCAGTAACATTTATTATCTGACTTCATTGTTGTAGTAAATTAATTAAAAACTCATTGATAATGAATTTTCTGAGACGTCTTCATTAGGTGTAACAGAACTGTTCTGTATATCTGTTCACAATTTGATTTTAGGTCATGCTGCGCTCTGTGCTATCTCTGTGAAAAGACCGGTAGCATTCTCCTGACTTATTGATGAGCTTTGTTCAAATAAGCATTCTCTGACAATCTATGGTCAAAAAGATTCAGCTGCTTGGATCGGATATTCTGTTTCAACATTTCTTTTGCAATAAAATGTTAAAACTAAGCAAGTTGGGTCTGTCAAGGGAATGTGTGTTATTTGCACTCATCATGCTCCATAGTTTTCGCTGCTCGTTTACTGCTATTTGTGAGATGTATTAAATTGCTCCATGTAATAACCAGTCTTCATGTGACTGGTCAGTAAACGGACACCAAGAGAGAGTTTTTATTATCCTCAAGGTCTGACTCGCATGATTACAGTGATGGTGTTTCTTTGAGAGTCCTTGACCTTCCAGATTCCCTCTCTGCTTCTGACTGCAGCTGGGTTCTGACAACAGCTGGAGTGAGGGGCTTGGGGCCTCACGGCTGGACGCTCTATAAAACTGTTTTTTTTTTTTCTGTTCAGGAAGGAGAAAGGGTCAGAGCCTCAGACAGGTGAAGGCATTGATAAGTGTGAACTTCTACATGTGTTGATTTTCTGTTTTCCAAAACTTTGTAAGTAAATCTGATGAAGCGTACACCTGGTTGTTTGGGGAATTACTTTTTTCCACAACAAGGTCATCCTGTCTCTCTTTTTGCCATGACACAGTGTAGCTTTGGAAGCAACATCCATTTGGACAAACAGTTCTCTACTGTATTTGGACTCAACTCGCAAACTTATGGATAGTCAAGAGCCAGGTCCAAACCTGTGGAGCATTTCCTACCAGTTCACCAATGAAGCTATGTCATAAATCTTTAAATCACCATCAGTTTTATATTACCGGTACATGTTATTCTTACGTTATTTTCAGTGCTAATACCAGCAGCTAGTTGGTAGTTGTAGCCATTCCGGTGCAGCCTAGGGCATTTACAGCATTATATTCCTACTGGAAAACCTGTGTAATGTGAAACTGATGGAGATGTAAAGGTTAATAACGTAGCTTGTGCATAAAGAGCCATGGGGCCAAGATGGTGTAGAGGCAGGGCAGCCAACTTGGGACCCAAAAGACCCAGGTTCGAACCCCAGCCACTGCACACCTTGGGGTGTCTATGAGTGCACACCTGCCCACTGCACCACCTGGTGGTGGTTGGGTTAAATGCAGGGACAAATTTCGTCTTGTACGGGAAACATACACAGATGACAAAAATGTGACATTTTTTTAATGAGTTTTTGGAGTTGGCATAAAGACGGGAACGATCTAGTCTTGGCTCCGCTTGAAGTATTAGCCTTTAAGTCCAGTCAGAAAAAAATCAGTTCCTCCAAACTAAAGTTGTTCAAAGAGCTATCTACAACAAGCTATTAATTGTTCTTAACCTTATGTAAAGAGATTTTAATTCTCTTTACACTAAAGCAGCACCAGAACTCTCATGGCTTCCAGCCTCAGCTGCAGCTGTTGTCTCAAAACACTGCTGCAGAAACAAGAATGACTCAAATTAGGCCAAGTCTACATCTTGTCTTGAGCTGATGAAAGCCAATACTGAAGATGCAATCAGCAGTTAGAAGCTAAACGGAGTTAATTAAAAGTACAAAGCGATAAGCTGAATGTCAGCTGAAGATTACAAGAAGAAGACAGCTGAACACATCATGGATAAAAGCATGGAAATGCTGATTAAAAAGCGTGTTATTAAAACATTTTAAGTGGGTGTAAATACAGCTGAAGGTGTGAAAAGGACATCCGTGAAGAATGATCACTGAAGAATAAAAAAGCTGAAGAATGATCTTGTTGTGCCTCTTCATGGTGGGGGAGGAGTTGCAAAAAAAAAAAAAAAAAGATTTATGTTTTTTTTTTAAAAAAGCATTCACTTATTTAAAGTTGAACTTTATTCTGCACAAATCAAAAAGTTTTACTTTAACGTAAAATTTCCCCTCACAGATATGAAGGGTGGTTGATGATAGTGCATGTGTGCCCTGAGATGACTTCTGTTGTGACTTATTGCTATATCAATTAATTTAATTTAATTGTCTGTTAGGAAAAATATCTCATGAACAGTTGAACAGACTTTAGTAAAACTGTCAGAGAGCAATCAGTGTTAACCCATTCAAGCTAATTAGCTGAAACAAACCCCAAAATGGCAACAACGCAATCAGTTTTTTTAGTTGTAAGCTAAAGTTTGGTGTGGTGGTAGCTGAAAGTCATCCCCAACACATACTCTGAATGCTAAAAGATCAGGTAAGATCTTTGTTCAAAACTTTGGTGTGCAAGTTGGGAGGTAACATGCAAGGAATTATTTTTCTTTTCTTTCTTTTATTCCATTACAGGTGCAAAAACTCTTACTTCACAAGCAATAAAGACTGAAAAGAGTAAAATTTAAGATTTCATCCTCATTTTATATATGCTTTGTTTGCAATTAATAGTTTTTCTTCTGCCAAATGCTCAATGTGTTATTTTTTTATGAACTTATTTATTTAATTTGCATTTAACCTTTTTATACTTTTTGCTAGCATTGAATTTATCATCTTTCAGCTTAAAAAAACGTTTTTATATCCATTCATCTATTATGCCTGCTTAGTCCTTTCTAGGTCACAGGAGTCACTGGTGCCCATATCCAGCAGTCACTGAGTGAGAGGGGTGGAACACCCTGGACAGGTCTCCAGTCCATCTCAGGGACACACCTAGAGATAATTTAGAGTTACCAATCAGTACATGCATGTTTTTGTTCTGTGGGAAACATACCTGGAGAAAACCCACGCATGCATGGAGAGAACATGCAAACTCCACTCAGAAAGGTCTCGGGCTGGGATTTGAACTGGTGACCTTCTCGCTGAGAGGCAGCAGCTCTTCCAACTGAGCCACTGTGCCGCCCCAATGTTTTATTTGTCAGATTGGGTCAAAGTAACTTAAAGCTTACATGGGACATGAGGTTATATTAACAAATGAACATGATTATGAAGTTCTCTTTATTGGTCATTGCACAAAGTAGCTGCATCTGAAATACTGTACAAATCGATCACAAACACAATAGGAACAATACAGAACAAAAGTTATAAAGTGGCCGCTAACAGAAAAGTCAAAAACCTAAAATCACTGAATAAAATCAGTTTTATGACGTGGAGTTCATTTACGAGAACAAGAAGTAAAAGTATTCAAAGTGCTGTTTTAATTTTATTAAATTTGACTCGTCAAGTGAAGATTGCGCGTTAAATTCATGTGTGCTCTACAGCCTTGGATGAAACTGATGATTTGTGTTTTGGAGCTGCAGACATCCGTGGGGCTCCAACCAACAAGGACAGCGAGGACACAACGTGTTGTTAAAGCAGATGTGAAGAACACTGAAGTCATCCATCCGCCGTCTGTCGCTTCATACCACAAGCTTCTTCACTACGTCTGACTCCTTCACCTCAACACTGTTTCTATTCTCCACCTTCTACAGCCCCCCC
>JBBPBX010025220.1:0-20847 GCA_038048925.1 Garcialebias charrua | reverse complement strand
ATCAATCTGATAAGAGTTCTTACCTTTGATCTTGTGTCCACAGTTTTTGTGATCCTTGGATCCTGATTCCCGTTCTGCCAGTTCCTGCCTTGTTGCCACTCGCCTGCCAAACCACTCTGGAGTCCTGAGTCCTTTCAGAACCTCGACCCAACATCCCCCTGTAAGATAACAAACAGAGCACCAGTTTTTGATCCACCTGTCCCACCTTTTGATCCACCTGTCCCACCAGAAGGACCCTGACCCTGTTCTCTCTTCCAGGCACTCCCAAGACCCCAAGTGTTCCGTTTCACCTGTACATAATAAACACTGTTCTAATTGTTACTCTTGAGTTTTGCCTCTGTTCTGGTCTCGTACCACTCTGGGTTCAGTCGGTCCTTACAGTGGATGACTTTGTTCTGCCCGTTTTTCCTCTCCAAGCTAAAGAAGAAGCTAGAGGGAGCATCCATTTCTGTGATGTTTTGCATCCGGGATCTGACCAATACGCCCTGTACCTTCGCGTCCAGTAGGTTGGTTAAAACTAACCTTTTTGCTTTGAGAGCTTCAAAGTGCTCTCGGTTTCCTGTGGAGTCACTGAGTCGTTCTAGCTCCACTATATCAATCTCCAGATCTTTGATAGATCTGGTGATGTTGCGAGTGACGTTGACAGTGTGCTGCTGACACAGCAGCTGACACAGCAGAAAAATAAAAAGAAGAACTGTACAGGTGCGGAGATTGAAGTTCTGCTCTCCTTGATCGAGAAAAGAAAATATGTCCTTATTAGCAGCGTCACTCATGGGATTAAGGACCAGCTAAAGCCAAAGAATGTGTGTTTATAATAAATGTGGACCTTAAAATATACGCACGTCCTGGTGGCACACTGGGTAACGCATTGGGCCGTTAGGTGCTCCTAACCTTATCTAGACCTCGTGGGTTCGATTCCCACAAGGTATGACTATTTTTTTTCCTTCTTTCTTTAGATTATTTATTCATTCCAGATTAAAAAGACTTTATGCTTTATATCTTGTTGTATTGTAAATAGTTTTCTTGTGTTTTTTAAATCTGGAATGAATTAAAAGAAAAAAAAAAACGTTGTCCCATGTGGGAATTGAACCCATAAGGTTCAGAACTGCGACACAACGCTCATCTCACTGAGCTATCGGAGCTCTATGACTGCAACAGGAGGAGGTCAAGGTAAAGTCTGTGTTACCGAGACAAATTAAACTTAAATTAATTCATAATTTAAGTTGGTTTTAGTTTGAGATCTTCATATTAATATTGTAGTGTTAGAAAACGGCATTGATAACAATTGATTTTAATTTAAATACTTTAATCCGTTAGTCATTATTACATTTGAAATTATAATTCGACTTCAAACAGAATAACCTATTGTCAAAAACAATTGTGGTGCGTGATTTTTTAAACTCTAAATATTTTCTAAATAACGAAATATGAAGTTATTAGTGGAGAAATTCCGTCTGGATGACAGCAGACTGACTGCTCGTAAAATATACGACAGGTCCGGACCACTCGTAAATTTTGTTCGTATCTGAAAAAAATCTTAGGATACGAAAACATTGTTGAATGCCACAAATGATCCTAAATCACTCGTACGCACAGTTTAAGAACGAATCTGTGCGTACGAACGGTTCGTGCATGAGGCCCAATGTTCTGAAGAATCTGCTGGTGAAGATTCTCAGTCGTCCAGGACATGATAAAATCAAAAAAGGTGTTCAATACAGGATCAACTGGACTTTATTTGTTGCAGACAGTGGTGGGCAACGCTAATCCAAAAATTAGTTCCGCTATTTCTAAAGCACTAATTAATTTATTTAGGTCCGCAATTTCAAAAGCACTAATGTCTTATGAAAATTAGGGGAAGCTAATTCTAATCCGCTAATTAAATTCAACAATTGGTAGCAGCAAGTTATGCAATATTTGCACTACACTGCCAACTAGCGGTGCATGAACTGTTATACAGTAAGTTGTTTGAGTTTCAGAGTATTTAGTTTGGTTCTCTTCAACAGGTTTCACAAGGACAAAATGTACCCATTCCAAAGTCTGTTAGCTAAACTGCAGACATATTTGGCTGTTTTTTTTTCTCTTCTTTTGTTACTTTTAGTACCACTAGATCGCATGTGTCAAACTCAAGGCCCGTGGGCCAAATCCGGCCTACCATAACCGTTTCTGTGGCTCTCTACACCCTAGAACTTCAAGATAACAGTTGTAAGCATGTTGTTCTCAGGTGATGGGTCCCCATCCCTACACTCCCTGGTCTCTCTGTTAATTGTCTTGCTTATCTCCTCCATTTTGTTGTCCAGGTGTTTGTGATTGTCATGCTGTGTGTTCATGTACCTGTATATAAAGTCAGGGATTTTGTAATTGATAAAGCTCTGTATATGTTGTATAACACAATCATTGTTCCACATTTAATCTATTGTACTGTATTGAGGTTTGGGGAAAAGCGTGCAAAACAATTACAAAGCCTGTTTTTATTTTACAAAAGAGAGCTGTAAGAGTAATCACCAGAAAACATTTCAGTCACCCATCAAACACCTTGTTTCTTCAGCTAAATTTATTGAAATTCCAGGAATTGGTAGAATATAGTATTTTATCAGTTATGTATAGGGCTCATAATAACACATTACCTTTAAATATCCAAAGAAATTTAGACAAAGTTATTACAATCTTAAAGGGACAGATATTCATCAAACCACAATTCAGAACCAGCTTAAAGGGACGGTCTACCTCAATTCAGGGAGTTGGATTGTGGAATGTTCTGGAGAGTGATGTTAAAAATGCAAAATCAATTCATTCATTCATTCATTCAACCTTTATTTATACAGGCTAGCCTCGTTGAGTCACGGGGACTCATTTACAAGAGGGACCTGTCTCACTCACACCAAACAACCATCCACTCTCACACCTAGGGTCAATTTAGAGTCACCAATCAGCCTAACAAGCATGTTTTTTGGTCTGTGGGAGGAAACCGGAGTACCCGGAGGAAACCCACGCATGCACGGGGAGAACATGCAAACTCCACCCAGAAAGGCCCCGGACCGGGATTTGAACCGGCAACCTTCTCGCTGAGAGGCAGCAGCTCTACCAGTTGTGCCACCGTGCTGCCAAATGAAATGTGTGTAACATGACACAACTCAGAAAAATAAAAATAACATTTCATTACAGTACTGTACCTGGAGGGAGGGAGCGGGGGGGGCATCTTTTACTGGGGAGAGGGTGAGCTGTCCATGGCCTCCTCCTGGCTTGCTGCAGGAGGACTGGATGGCCTTTCAGCTGGTGCACCAGCAGATCCTGGACATTTGTTTGAAAAGAACAATTCTCAAACATGCATGTTACAGTCTCATAAGACTTCAGATGGATGCCCATATGACTGAAGAATGCTTTACTTGATGTTAAACAACTTTCAGGACATACATTACACGTAAAGACTACAGATTTGTTTGTTGAATATGAACTGATACTATGGTAATGACTAAGATGACATTTCAGTCATTTAATGTTTTAAATGTGCATGGGCATTCATAGTATGTGCATGGATAATAATGCCTTTGACCAAAATGATAATGCTTTAATTTATAATGTTTTATCAAGCGGGACCTCTTATATACAATGAAAGAGCACAATTTTTACCTCCACATTCATAAACTGGAAACAACCAAGAAAAAATGTAATTCTGGTATACTAAACAATAATTTAAAAAGTTAACTAGTGTGTTTTTTAATCACAATTAAATGCAGTACTTAAACTGACTTTGATTTTAGGGGCCTTCAATACTCACCAGCTACTGCCTTGGCACTCAGCCACAGACACAGTTAAACCTGCAGCAATTCTGAAAGAATAAAAATATATATATTGCAGTATGCACAGTGAACACATCTTAGTTTATGGGTTAACAAGTATGTGATGCTAAGACACAATCATTTTTAGTCATTTTATAATGGCTTAGCTAAAAAAATATATTACCTTATTTAATCATTAAAAAAAGATGGGAAATTACATCATTTATGCGCGTTATATATCTTTTTTAAAAACATGTTTGGTTTGAAAGAGACATTATAACAGAGCTAAGAAAATGTCTCCTTAAGGGAAAATATCCATTCAGAACATGGGAGGAAAAAAAAATGTGTGGGTAAATTTACCTTCAAGAAACTATGAAATACAAAAAATATGCTTTACTTTTTGAAAAAAATTGTCTAATGGTAAGAATCGACATGTAAAACAAACTCGTGTGGGGACTGGTGTTGCACCGGGTTCTGTGACCTGTCAAATTCTGTGACCACGGGTGTTATGTCCTGCAATTGCATAAGACTGACAGTAGGGGGAACCTCCGAGTAGGGAGAGAACAGGATGTGTGGAGGAGAGAAGAAGAAGTTGGAAGAAGTGAAATAAAGCATGGTGTTATGAAGTCAGCTCCGTCTACAGTACTCTGATTCTACACCTACATATTAGCAACAACACAACATTGGCGACGAGGATCGACGAGACTCGACGAAGATGGCTCTTTCTGTACCTTTGCTTGCTCCATTCATGCCGTGCCCAGGTGAACCGACAATACCGTTTCCAACGTGGCTAAATCAAAAAGGCGTTCAATTCAGGATCAACTGGACTTTATTTGTAACAGAAAACGTTTCGACTTCTGTCCAGAAGTCTTTTTCAATTCTGAATGGAAGCTGTGAGAACGAGAAGTTTTATACAGGCTTACAAGTCAATAACACATACATGTAAATTGACAGATCACACCTTAACAGTAGGGAGTCCCTTGAAGTCTCTGACAGAAAACACAACTAATCACAGCTGAGGTAACACATACATGTAAATTGACAGAACACACCTTAACAGTAGGGAGTTCCCTTGAAGTCTCTGACAGAAAACACAACAACTGTATGTAAATTGACAAACAACACCTCACAGCCCAACAACAGAGGCTTCTCAACAAACTTTGTTAGTCTAATTCACAGACAAGACACCTCTGCTCCCATCCGGTGTAAGACCTTTGTGAATCAGCCCCAAAACTGAGTTGTAAGTTTTGGAAAGTTGAAATCTCAGACCTCCTCCTCTGTTAAGAGAAGGTTTTTCTCTCTTAACATACAAAGCTTCCTTAACACCCCTCTCAAACCATCTGTGTTCTCGGTCCAAAATTTGCACATTTTCATCCTCAAATGAGTGTCCCTTGTCCGTGAGGTGAAGGTGAACAGCTGAGTTTTGTCCAGAGGTGGTGGCTCTCCTGTGTTGGGACATTCGTCTGTGTGGCTAAAGATGTGGCTAAAGACGTGGCTAAAGATGTTTGACAACTACATGCTAGTGATAGCCGCGTCGGGAGACGACTGGCCTGATGCCAGAAAGCGCGCGGTTCTACTCCATGCGTTGGGTACGGAAGGACAAAGACTTTTCTACAGCCTGCCGAATACCGGGACCACGTTCGCTACTGCTATTACTGCTCTTAAAGAACATTTCGTCCCGAAGGTGAACGTCATTGCTGAACGTCACAAGTTTCGACAACGTGTACAACGGCCGGATGAAAAGGTACAACAATTCTTAGCTTCTCTGCGTGAGTTAGCTGCCACATGTGACTTTGGAAACATGGAGGAACAAATGCTACGTGATCAACTGATAGAGCGTGTTGCTAATAATCGAATCAGAGACAGACTGTTACTCGAACCGGAGCTAACTCTTGCTAAAGCTACAACGTTGGCGCTACAAATTGAGAGTGGATTAAGAGATGCTAACGTACTTTCTGATGCTACCGCTGCTAGCATTTCTGTTCCCGTGAGGGCTGTACTGTCTGATGCTAACGCTGCTAACGCTTCAGCTCCCGTGAGGGCCGTACAAAGACAGCCGAAGTCAAGCCGCCGCTGGGACGCGAGGAGGACGCCGCGGGACCATGCTGCTTCCACGACTCAACTTGCTGCTACTACACGCCGTTCCTGCTTCCGCTGTGGATCCTTCGACCATCTTGCTAACAACCCTGCATGCCCTGCTGCTAAAACAACATGCAACCAGTGTGGTAAAATGGGTCATTTTTCACGTGTTTGCCGTTCGACTCAAAAGGAGGTACGTGAAGTCGTCGTTAATGAAGCCACAGTTCTTTACATGAACAATGCTGTACAAGACAAGATTCTCTGCACCGTTCAAGTGACTGTTAATGGACGACGTACAGATGTTGAGCTGATTGTGGATACAGGCTCATCAGTGTCCATTATACCAGAAGAGATCTACCACACCTACTTTTATGACTGTGTACTAACTGAACCTACAGTTACTCTTGTTACTTATGCAAAAGAGAAAATTGCTGTGAAAGGGTGCTTAAAAGCTACTATTTCTCATGATGGTATTTCTACTGAAGGTACTCTTATTGTTGTTCAGTCAGGTGCTGCCCTGCTGGGTTTAGATTTATTCCAAGCATTACAAATGAAGCTTGAGGGACGACAAATTGCTACTGCTAATGCTACTTCTACTACCTCTATGGTTCAGCCAGCTTTAACAAATACTGCTTCAGAACATTCTCCAGGAATGTCAGTTCGGGAAGTTGGTTATGCTAAAAACTTCATACATAAAGTACAGATGTTGCCAAATGCTGTTCCAGTGCAACAAAAACTCAGGAGACTTCCATTTTCAGTACGACAAGCTGTGTCGGAAGAGATCAAGGATCTCCAGGAGAAGGGTATCATTGAACGTGTTGATGCTTCTCCGTGGGTTTCTCCCATAGTTGTGACACAGAGAAGAGATGGAGGAAAGCCTCGCATATGTGTGGATCTGCGAGAGCCTAACAAAGCAATTGTTGCTGATTGTCATCCATTACCGCACATAGATGAATTGTTTTCAAATCTTCGAGGGGCTACTGTTTTTTCTACGATTGACTTAGCTTCTGCATACCACCAAATGCCTCTGCATCCTGAAAGTCGTGATATTACTGCATTCATCACTCATGATGGACTTTTTCGTTTCTGCAGAGTCCCTTTTGGTTTAGCCTCTGCCCCGTCAGCGTTTCAGAAAATGATGTCGATCATTCTTACAGGCTTACCAGGTGTACAAGCATACCTGGATGACATCATCTGCTTTGGTGTCACACAAGAAGACCATGATAAACATTTACGGAGAGTACTTCAAGCTCTAACTGATGCTGGACTTACATTAAACATGCAAAAATGTAAATTCAGTCAGTCTTCCCTAAATTATCTGGGTCACACCATTTCGAGGGAAGGTCTTCAACCAGATCAGGATAGACTTGCTGCTGTGATTCATGCTCCAGCTCCACATGACCTGTCTTCTTTAAGGTCTTTCTTAGGTCTTGCATCATGGTACAATAAGTTCATTCCAGGCTTTGCAACGGTTGCTGAGCCACTACGTGAGGTGCTCAGAGAGTGTACAGATTCCACTTTCAAGTGGACTACGGAAGCTCAGTCTAGCTTCACTTCACTGAAGGACTTGATTGTAAATTGTCCTGCCTTAGCTCTGTACCACCCTGAATTGCCAATTTACGTTACTACTGATGCCTCAGATTATGGTTTAGGCGCTGTGTTAACGCAGCTACATCCAGATCAAAGTGAGAGAGTTGTCGCTTTTGCATCAAGAACTCTTTCTCCTGCTGAGCGCAAGTATTCCACGGTTGAACGTGAAGCTCTTGCCTGCGTTTGGGCAGTGGAAAGGTGGAGAACATACCTGTGGGGTCGTCGTTTTGCTCTTCGTACAGACCACCAAGCACTTACCACCTTACTCACTTCTAAAGGTGCTGGTCGTGCTGGATTGAGAATTGCCCGATGGTCTGCGCGACTTCTCTGCTTCACGTATGACATTACTTACCGTCCAGGACATCAAAATGTCATGGCTGACTGTTTGTCTCGATTACCATTACCGGCTGGAGATGAGCAACAGAGGAACCTGACATGATTGCTGCTGTGTTTAAAGAGGCACTGTGTGCTATTTCTCTGGCAGAGTTTACTAATGCAAGTGAAACCTGTCCAGAACTGTCACTATTGCGCAACCAAATTGAAAAAGGTTGGCCAAAAGTTAAAAAAGGTCTTCCAGAGAACCTTGCTCCTTACTTTCAAATTCGAAATGAGTTGTCAGTCCATGGTTCACTAGTACTACGACTTGCAGATCGTTTAGTTGTTCCTGCTTCACTGCGTGCCAGAGTTGTTGATTTGGCACACGAAGGACATCAAGGCGTTGTCCGTACAAAGCAGAGACTGCGTGAACTTTTTTGGTGGCCAGGTCTGGACCAATTTGTACATTCTGTCATTGCTTCCTGTGTTAATTGCCAGTTCAGTGATAAGGTTGCAATAACTAACACTGCTCCACTTACTCCTGTTGAATTTCCTAGCAAACCATGGGAAAAAGTTGCAATAGACATTACAGGTCCGTTTGAAAATGCTAAATGGGACTGCCGTTATGCTATTGTGCTAACAGACTACTACAGCAAATGGCCTGAGGTTGCATTCGCTCCTACTGTTACTACAGATGTAATACTGCGTGTTTTAACCACTGTGTTCAGTCGGGAGGGTAATCCGATGTATCTTGTTTCAGATAATGGTACTCAGTTTACTTCGCATGCGTTTAGTACTTTTCTGAGAGAGAGAGAGATACAGCACTTAAAGTCAAGTGTATATTATCCCAGAGCAAATGGTGCTGTGGAAAGATTTAACAGAGTGCTTAAAGACTGCATACAAACAGCTGAAAGAAGTCACAGCTCATGGAAGGAAGCTGTCACTGAATTCCTTCACAACTACCGAGCTACTCCGCATGCAACTACCGGAGCTACTCCATTTGAACTACTGAGGAACAGAAAGATGCGTACCAAGTTAAACATACTCCCAGTAGAACTGAAGAGCAAAAGCCAAGCTCAAATACAACAGAGGGTGAAACAAAAGCAAAACAAAATGAAGGAATATACTGACAAGAAAATGAGAGCTAAAGTACCAACATTCAACGTGGGTGACACTGTTCGTGTTCGCAGACCGGATCACGTTTCCAAAGGATCTTCCAGATTCACAGAACCACGTACTGTAATGAAGAAAGTTGGACCAAATACTTTCTTACTGAGTGATGGGCGCAAGTGGAATGCTTCAAAACTTGCACTCTTCCCAAAACAAATCTTACGTGCTGCAGAACAAAATGATGATACTGTACTCGATGCATATGCACTGCCAGGAAATACTGATGAACCGCTTGCTGTGTTAAGAAGAAGTCAAAGAGATAGAAATGCACCAAGCTGGTTGTCAGGTTTTGTAAGTTAGAGTGAAAAAAAGTGTAAACTATTCCTGTTCATACTGTTCTGTAAGACAAGTAAATTTACTACTGTTCATACTGTAATGCAAAGGGTTAACAGGGTAAACTTTCATATTACTGTTGGCTTACAGAAATAATAATTTGATTACTTTGATTTTCTGCTGTCAGGTTACTGTACAAATTTACATGTAAGTAATTGTTTCAGGAAAAGGGAAATGTTGTGTCCTGCAATTGCATAAGACTGACAGCAGGGGGAACCTCCGAGTAGGGAGAGAACAGGATGTGTGGAGGAGAGAAGAAGAAGTTGGGAGAAGTGAAATAAAGCATGGTGTTATGAAGTCAGCTCCGTCTACAGTACTCTGATTCTACACTACATATTAGCAACAACACAACACTATATTTACAACATACAGTATTTAACTTAGGAGTTTTTAGATTTTCTTTAAACTGTTACATATTTTATAAATTTAATCAATGTACTAAAATATTTGTCTGAGTTACACCCTCCCCCTTCTAAATGTCCCATGTCCTCATTGGTCAAACAAGTACATCTACGACAAGGTTTAAGTTTTACCAATGTGTATGGTAACACCTCTATGTACTATAGTAAGTGGTTGATCTCTAGATTTACCTGGTTGATCATAAGTAAGTCTGATGACAGGTTTAATTGTACGTCTTCTTCACTTGTGGCAAGTTCAGGCTCAGAGTCTGATTCAGAGGTACCAACTTGCTCACGGTCCTCTTCAACAGGATGTTCTCCTTCTGAGACATAGTCATTCACGCTCATGTCTCTGTCAATTTGTTCAGGTATGTCATGACTGCTTTCATTCCTCTCCTTGAGTATCTGTTCAAGGTACGTTCTCTTTGCGGTCTTGCATACTGAAACTCGGAAGACTCAGATGACAGCTCACTTTCCATTTCTGCTGAATGGTCTACAGGAATATGCTTGTTGCAAAGATCTTTGTGTAGGAGACTTTTCCACTACATCTGGCATAGGGAACCTCACAATATATCCAACTGGTAAGAGGTTATCTCTGTGTAGTGTTTTCACTTTTCCACTGCCATCTTGGAGTTTCAACTTGTACACTGGTAAGTTTGGCAATTGCTCAAGTATGACATGGGGATTATTATTCCAACGATTTTCAAGTTTGTGTTTTCCTTTCAAACCAAGGTTCTTTATCAAGACTGTCTCCTGGTTGAAGGTTCTGGAATCCCAATCTTTTGTCATAGGCTTTCTTGTTGCGAAGGTGAGTCTTGTTGGAGACATCAGTAGCCATTTTATAAGCCTTTTGCAGGTCTTCTTTCAGCTGTGTAACATAAGCTGAATGCTAGGTTACTCCTTTGTCATCAGAGCAGGTACCAAAGCACAGATCAACAGGGAGTCTGGCTTCTCGCCCAGACATAAGGAAATATGGGGAGTAACCAGTGGAGTCGCATCTGGTACTGTTGTAAGCATGTACAAGAGGGACAACATGCTGGCTCCATTGACACTTCTTTCCTTGATTCAAGGTACCTAATATTGACAGTAGGGTTCTATTAAACCGTTCTGGTTGCGGGTCACCCTAGGGATGATAGGCTACGGTGTCGTCCGGGATTTCCGGATTCCCAGCATTTGTAGAAGTTCTTTAATGAGTCTGGACTCAAAGTCTCTGCCTTGATCCGAATGAATATGTGAAGGCAGGCTGTAGTGAATAAAATACTTTTCCACAAGAGTTTTGGCAACTGTAAGGGCTGTTTGATTTCTAGTGGGAAAAGCTTGGGCATATCTTGTAAAGTGGTCTGTTACCACAAGCACATTGCTTATTCCCTTTGAGTCGGGTTCCATAGAAAGGAAATCTATGCAGACAAGATCCATGGGACCTGTACTCACAATCTGGTGGTGTTTTCCTAAGGATGCACTCTCTACAGTTTTTGATATACTGCTCCACGTGCATGGCCATTCTGGTCCAGAAGAACCTACCCCTGGGCATGTCGGTTGTTCTCTCCACTCCTAAGTGGCCATGGTCATCATGCATTGACTTAAGCACAACTGTCCTGAACTCAGTTGGCAGTACAAGTTGGTTTGTTTGTGTTCCTGTATGACTAGTACGCACACGGTGTAGCAGTCCATCTTTCATGATTAGCTTGCAATGTCTCTTTTCAAAGCTTTCATCTCAGGATACTTCACATCTTCTGGCCATTTGCCAGAGTTCATGGCCTGCATTGTAGTCTTTATTACTGGGTCTTGACTTTGTGCGGTGATCAGCTCTTTTCGGGACATTTGACTTAAGGTGTTGAGTTCCATGCGTGTTGGGTAAACACACTCTTCAGGTATGCCAGCAGAAGAAGCTCCAAGTTGTTCAATGTATATGGGTGAGTCTTTAAAAGAGTCAAGAGTCCCAACACGCTGGCAGATTGACAACACCAGAGTGTGAAATAATTTGCCACTCTACCTCATCTCCAAGTTCTATCCTGGATAACAGATCTGTATCTATATTGTTTCGTCCAGGTCTATAGATTATATCAAAGTCATACACAGACAGATCCGACAACCACCGATGTCCTGTTGCATTGAGTTTAGCAGCGGTGAGGACATACGTAAGTGGGTTGTTGTCAGTGCGCACTGTGAAACGGGTTCCATATAAATAATCATGGAACTTTTCAACAATTGCCCACTTTAAGGATAGGAACTCCAATTGATGAATGGGGTAATTTTTCAGAGGGGCTTAGTTTGCGACTGGCAAATGCCACTGGTCTCAGCCCTTCTGGGTACACTTGATAAAGGACAGTGTCAAGTCCACTTATGCCGGGTACCGACCAAACGCGTTTCGGGAAGCGGAAGCGGCTGGTTTACATTGAAAGTCTATGTGGAGAGGCGTCGAATAGTGAAGCGGCGTGTTTTGAGTCTTTGAAGCGGCGCGGCAGCGCGTAGCAGTTCATTTCCGCGCACGCGACACAGCCGAAGCGTCAAGCAGCCAAAGTTCGCCTAGTTGACCTTTGGTTGCTCAACGTTGCTCGACGCGTCGCAGCAACCAATCGGGAGAGACTCTGCTATGTGATGACGCAACGACAACGGGACATTTTTTGGACTTTTTAAACTTACCCCATCGAACCTCCATGAAGAAACCAGCCTCCGGTAAGAAACTTGGCATTTTTACAGTTGCTGCTGTCCGCTCGAGCGTACGATCACCCCAAACATAAAAAAAACGTTTTCATCTCAACAAAGGCTTTTGGAGCTGCAGTTCGGCTCGTAGAAAACCCACTCAAGTAGTAACGAGGCTCACGTGCAGCTGATTTTATCTGCCTGGTGTGTATCAAACGAACAACCCGACTGGAAAAGGAGCCAGACCCCCTCCTCTGCCTCCTCCCAGTGCACGTCATCAGACGCGTCTTCAGTGGCTTCAGTGGGAACAGTAACAAGCAGACAAAAGGGGGCGGCAGGAGCGTTTGGACGCATTCGGTGGGTACCCGGTGAAGGAAACATGAGGGTAACCACCATATTGCGTCTTTAAACACATACGGTGCCACCCAGATGTAAAGGATATAGGGGGGGTCAGTATTAAGCTGACCTCTTTACCTTAATTAATTTACTTATTCAGATTGAATAGTAATTTCACAGATTCTTTTCTTTTTCAGTTTACCCAATATTTCTGTGATCTTTATGATGGATAAATAAATAAAGCCATTAAGTGACAGAGAACGTTGACTTAGTTTGGTATGTCAAAGACACTACCATTTATTTAAAATAAATCAACTAAATTAACACCATTACACTTGATTGACATGATTTCACTTTCTTGCAATTTAACACGTCAGCACATTTAAATTGCAACACAACAGACATAAATACAGGATGTCATTATACTTAGTCTGTGGCTCTTTAGCTTAAATATAGTTACCAGATAGATTGAGAGGGATAAGGAGAGGTTGGAGAGGTTAAGAGAGGAAGTTATTGATCTTGAGTTTAACCAGATGACACTTTCCATCCGACTTCTGCTAAATCCAGGTACGTTTGTAAACAGCTCTTTACCTTGAAGACGACTAGTCTTATAAGGAGATGGTACCAGCCTTTCAGGCGTACAGAATCGTTGCAGGTCCAGTACGTCCGAACCGGTTCTCGTTTACGTTTCAACGTCTCCTGGGATCCGCGTCGATCATCAGAAAAGCGTCAGCTCCTGGTTGGCTTCAAGATAACTTATTCCAGGAAGGAATAAACAAAGTTTTGAGCTTACGCTCGTTCGAAGTGGACTCATAACAACATGTTATTAGTCCTTAACTGGATGACGTGTCCTTAGCGTGTGACTGAGTTCATCCAGCTCTTTGGGACGACCTCACATCTTGAAGTTCCCAGCAGACTTCCTCGTTCCAGCAAAAACTTAGAACTTAGTAGAAGATCTGAGAAAGAGAGGAGTTGTCACTTTCCGATTGGTCCAACAGAACCAGTCGAGGAGTTCACTTGCTGTTATCAGACTTCAAGGTTACAGCCAGAAGCAGAGAGAAATGTTTAGGAAAAAGACAGACGCATAGACTCCAAGAGGTAAAATACTTGGATTAGCGTCTTAACACTTCTAAAACAAATCTGAAAAGCACAATTTGACATAAAATTCAACTCTGACACCAATATATGGTCAAGTAACACAGTAGTGCTCCACATTTAAAGAATAACAGCATATAACATATATCATGAAAATGACAAAAGTTATTCTTTTGATTACATTAGAATAAAATCAAAGATAGAAATAGTCTCTTTTGGTGACTATGTTCTCAGATTACAACTAATGGAATAATTTGTAGTAAATGTCTTGCTTTACTGAAAGGTCAGTAAAGGTCATCTCTGGAACAGTTCAAAAACCTTAGTTTGACCCTGGGTAGGTCCACTACATCGGCATTAGGCTTGCGTCAACATGCAACACGTATGGCTTGTTTGGGTCAGCAAAAGCCAATACTGGAGCGTTTGTGAGACAATGTTTGACCTGTTCAAAAGCCTTAGTGCATGACTCATCCCATCTGTCTCCAAATGGTTCTCTCTCATCTAGGTAGGCATTTTTCTGTTTCTTTTTAGGACTTTTCCCTCGTTGTGTGGGGGCGTACCCCTTGGTAAGGTCTGTCAGAGGGCGAACTATTGACGAGTAGCTTTTGATAAATTGTCTATAGTATCCACAAAAACCTAAGAAGGATCGAAGGGTCTTTAGGTTGTGGGGTCTTGGTGTTATGTACCTGAGGGGGTTCAGAGTTTTTTTTAAATATAATTGTTGTGTTTGTGTTGGCTGCAAGTCTGCTGAATGCAGCAGCCTGCTGAGAAGCACTTTTTTTAACTCAGCCTGCTTCAATCAGGCTTGATTAGGCAGAGCTGCTGCCAAACTGCAGATCCTGCCTATAAAAACTAGGCTGTGGTTTGAACAGTGTGGGGGGTGGCCAGCAATCAGGACGGGCGAACGGTTTGACGGTAAACGACGGAGACGGAGGTAGGACTGTTCAAACTTCTGGATATAAAAGCTTCAAGCGAGGATTGGTTTGATGAACGACCTTTTTGAATTTGGCGGTGGATAACAAGCTGGTTGTGGATTGGACTGGAATGGCGACTCGGATTGATGATGACGACGATATGGAAATTAATGTTTGGACGCAGGCGACTGGAAAAGGACGAGGAAGAGGAAAAAACAAGTCAAAAGGTTGGGCTGAGAACACAAAACGGACCTTGGATGAAATAAGTTCAGATGACGGAAGTAATGTTGTGAGCAAAAAAATGGTAAAGGAAGAGTTCAAAATAATTCTAAAATTCAAAGAAGACGATGGAAACTTACAGTTAGGCCCATTAGCAGTGTCTAGAGATCTGCAAAAGAAAGTTGGAGAGGTACACTTTGCTAAAATCCTTAGGGATGGGAACTTGTTAATCATTGTGAATACAGAAGAGCAGAAAACTAAAGTAATGCATATTGATAACATCTGTAAAAAGAGTGTCAGAGAAAGGAAAATAATAGGAGAACATAAAATAATGAGAGGAGTGATCACCGGGATCCCAACGGACGAAGACTTGGAAAAACTCAAAAAGAGTATTCTTGAATATGACGTTAACAAAGTGACAAGACTGACAAGAAAAGTTGATGGAGAACGAGTACCAAGCATGTCAATATTGTTGGAGTTTAAGATGGAGAGATTACCGGAAAGACTAAAAATTGGGTTTCTAAGTTTTCCAGTCAGGCCGTACATTCCCCCACCTGTCAGATGCTACAAGTGCCAAAGATATGGACACATAGCTGCAGTGTGCAGAGGACATCAGAGATGCCCAAGATGTGGAGGAAACCACAAATATGAAGAATGCACAGAAGGTAGTCAAGACAAGTGCTGCAACTGTGGAGGACAACACCGGGTGACATATGGGGGCTGTGAAATTAGAAAGAAGGCAGTGGAAATTCAACAGGTGAAAACAATCAATAACATCAGTTATGCAGAAGCAGTAAAAAAGGTGCAAGGACAGAAGGTTAGAATAGACAATGTAAAACCCCAACAAGTTACACCGAGTCTAACACCAGTAGAACAACCAAGACCAGAGTCAGAAGTTACTGTAGAAAAGATCATGTTGTTCATCGCTTATGTTATCAACTGTACAGACCAAGTCAAACAAAAAACTGAAAAAAATCAAGATCATAGTGAAAGGAGCAGAAAGGTTTTTGGGAATGAAAGACATAACATGGGAACACATTAACAAGTCACTTGGGGGAGATGGGAAAACGGGAACAACAGGGGAGAGGGTCGTATGATCATCTTACAGTGGAACGCCAGAAGTTTAATAGCAAATGGACAGGAATTTAAAGGGTTCATTGAAAACAGCACAAACAAACCAGACATAATTTGCATCCAGGAAACATGGCTCAATTCTAAATTAGATTTTGTAATTAAGGGATATACCAATATAAGGCGAGATCGAGAGGAGGGTAGGGGAGGAGGTTGTATTATTTTCATTAAAGAGGGTATTTCACACAGATTATTAACAAAAGGATCTGATTTAGAGTTTATAATAATTGAAACATGGACAAAAATAGGTAATGTCAAAATCATAAATTATTACAACCCAGGTAGAATATTGTCAATAGAAGCTCTGGATGACCTCATTTCACAATTAGATGGGAAATTAGTTTGGTGTGGTGATTTTAATGGGTACAGTACATTATGGGGTACTCATGATGATCACAATGGTTTAATAATTGAGGAGATTATGGAACTTAAAAATATAGTTTGTTTAAATGATGGAAGCAGCACAAGAATAAATATCACATCGGGAACAGAATCGGCAATAGATCTCACGTTAGTTTCAGACTCACTCGCAGGAATCAGTTCATGGCAAGTTCTTAAGGACACCACAATAGGAAGTGATCACCATCCCATAATAACCAAACTGGAGTTAGAAACACAACATTATGATACACGGGGAGCACAAGCATGGAATTTCACTAACGCTAATTGGGCAACGTTTTTGGGAACGTGTGACAGAGAAATGGCAAACATTGATTTGGATGTAGAAATTAATGAATTAAACAGGTCACTCTGTTCATCTATTGTAGAAGCAGCAAACAAATCTATCATGAAGAAAGGAGGAAAGAGTAACAAAAGGATTGTTCCATGGTGGACAAAGGAATGTGAGAAAGCAATTAAGATGAGAAATAAGACGTTTAAGAAATTAAAAAAGAATCATAATACTCAGAATCTCCTTGAATATAAGAAACAACAAAGTATTGTAAGAAGAACCATAAAAAATACGAAACGAGAATATTGGAGGGGATTTTGTAGTTCAGTGGGAAGAGAAACAGAATTAGGTAAAGTGTGGTCGATGATTAAAAGAATGAATGGAGTAAGGCAAGAGTATGGGTATCCAGTTTTGAGTGATGGAGAAGTAACGGCAGTTGAAAATACAGACAAAGCAGAAATGATGGTTAAAGCTTTTATTAAAATCCATAGTTCCAATAATATTAGTGAAGAAGGAAAAAGAGGACGAGAGAGAACCTTAACAGAAAATAGAAAGTTTTTGGAAGAGGAAGGAGAAAATGATTTATTAAATGTACCATTTTCCAAAACTGAATTAAACCGAGCACTTCGAAAGTGTAAACTATCGGCACCAGGACGTGATCAGATTTGTTACGTAATGATTAAACATCTCAGTGAAGCATCGAAAGCTATTATTTTAGAATTATTCAATAGAGTCTGGGAAGACGGACAGCTGCCTCAGTCTTGGAAAGAAGCAGTAATCATACCGCTACGGAAGCCAGGTAAAGATCATACCAAACCGGAAAACTACAGACCAATAGCTTTAACATCTAACATCTGCAAAATTATGGAGAAAATTATAAATGAAAGACTAGCATATTATATAGAGAAAAAAGGTTATTTGACCAACTATCAAAGTGGTTTTAGANNNNTTTATTAAATGTACCGTTTTCCAAAACTGAATTAAACCGAGCACTTCGAAAATGTAAACTATCAGCACCAGGACGTGATCAGATTTGTTACGTAATGATTAAACATCTCAGTGAAGCATCGAAAGCTATTATTTTAGAATTATTCAATAGAGTCTGGGAAGAAGGACAGCTGCCTCAGTCTTGGAAAGAAGCAGTGATCATACCGTTACGGAAGCCAGGAAAAGATCATACCAAACCGGAAAACTACAGACCAATAGCTTTAACATCTAACATCTGCAAAATTATGGAGAAAATGATAAATGAAAGACTAGCATATTATATAGAGAAAAAAGGTTATTTGACCAACTATCAAAGTGGTTTTAGAAAAGGAAGAAACACGATGGATCCAGTCTTGTGTCTGGAACATGACATCAGGAAAGCCCAGATTAATAAAGAAAGTGTGGTAGCTGTGTTTTTTGATGTAGAGAAAGCGTATGACATGATGTGGAGAGAGGGGCTACTTATAAAAATGAAGAAAATGGGAATCACAGGACGAATGTTTAATTGGGTAAAACATTTTCTGTCTGACAGACGGATACAGGTACGAATAGGACAAGTTTACTCAAACAAATACTATATAGAGAACGGGACGCCGCAGGGAAGTATAGTTAGCCCTCTATTTTTCTCCATAATGATAAACGACATGTTTGATGACGTAGAAATAGGAATGGGGAGATCATTATTTGCTGATGATGGCGCTTTGTGGAAGAGAGGCAAAAATCTACAGTTTATTCTAAAAAAGGTGCAGGAAGCAATAACAACAGTTGAAACATGGTCTAATAGGTGGGGAGTTAAATTTTCTGTGGACAAGACAAAATCAGTAATTTTCACAAGAAAAACCATACCTAACAATACTGAACTCAAGTTATATGGAAAAGTAATTGAAAGAGAAAAACAATTTAAATTTCTGGGTATCTGGTTTGATGTGAGACTTACATGGACAGTGCACATCCAAAAAGTTACAGATAAATGTAAAAGAATTTTAAACATCATGAGGTGTTTGACAGGAAAAGACTGGGGTGCGGATAGGAAAGCGCAAAGGACCATCTACACAGGATTAATCAGATCAATAATAGACTATGGGAGTATCGTTTATAGTTCAGCTTCAGAAACAAATTTGGAAAAGTTAAACAGTATTCAGTATCAGGCATTAAGGATTATTACCGGGGCATTCAAAACAACGCATACAGGATCAATATTGGTAGAAATGGGAGAACCACCACTGAACATTAGAAGAGAACAATTAGCGTTAACCTACTGGGCAAATCTGAAAGGCCACGAACAAAACCATCCAACACAGGAAGTATTGAAACCATGCTGGGAAAAAGAAAAGAAACTCATAAAAAGCTTTGGTTGGACCATAAATCAAAAATCAACAGAAATTCAAGTGGATGATCTTAATGTCAGCCCAACAGTTCCACTTTCAAATGTACATCCATGTGAAATATATTTCTATCAGTATTACATTACACCCATTATGTTCTATTATTTGTATTCACTTAACTCTGCCTTATAATGTGAAATGTGACACAAGGCAGAACGTTTTTCTCTCGGGCTTTGTTTTCACTAGGGAACAGTTACACGCCTGCACAATTCAACAGACCCAACATTTGATGTTTACATTGAAGCAGATAGTTTATTGGCAGAAAGGAGGGTCACGTGGTAGTGTAGGTGGTCCCAGGGCGGTCCCGAAGCAGTCCAAGGCGGTTCCAGGAGGCGGTGACGACATCCGGGGTTTTATAACCGTGTCCCTGCCTTTGAAGATGTGTGTGTGGACTGTGCTCGGAGTCAGGTCTGTTGTTGCTGTAAGGTTTATTCTAGGGATGGGGCAGATCTGATCCAGTATCGGTATCGGTATCCGATACCAGCATAATTTGAGTATCGGATATCGGATCCAACCTGCCGATATTTCCGATTCAGCTTCAATGAGCACTTGTGTTCCATCACATTCTGTGACTGCCGTCTTAACATTGTGTGAGATAAACCCAATGAAGACACTCTTGAGCCTTACAACAAGAAACTCGTAAACTTTAACAGCACACAAGAGGCAGCTCTATACCACACACATGTCCTTCTTACTCATGGTGCAGCTGGAAAAACTAAAAAAACACTAAGCATTATGGGAAAGACAACGAAATCCACTCCCCTTAACCACTAAGGGAGTGGATTTTGTTGTCTTTCCCATAATGCTTAGCGTTTTTTTAGTTTTCCAGCTGCACCTAAAGCTGGAAAACTAAAAAAACGCTAAGCATTATGGGAAAGACAACAAAATCCACTCTCTTAGTGGTTAAGGGGAGTGGGCTGTGTTGTCTTTCCCATAATGCTTAGCGTTTTTTTAGTTTTTCCAGCTGCACCATGAGTAAGAAGGACATGTGTGTGGTATAGAGCTGCCTCTTGTGTGCTGTTAAAGTTTGTGAGTTTCCTGTTGTAAGGCTCAAGAGTGTCTTCATTGGGTTTATCTCACACAATGTTAAAATGAATATTCTCAGTACAAAAATTTCATTATACAGATTCACATACCTGAACAGTATCGGATCGGAAAAGTATCGGTATCGGCCGATACTCAGTCTTTAAGTATCGGTATCAGATCGGAAGTGAGAAATGTGGATCGGTGCATCCCTAGTTTATTCTTATTATGTACAATAAACCTGCATAAACTTGCACATTTGTTTCAGACTTTCCTTCAACCTTTTGAATTCGTAACAATTTGGTGACCGTCGACGTGGGAGGTTGTGAAGGGAGACGATTTGGAGGGTCCCCCCCCACCGAGCGGGACGAGCACGCGCGCAGTCAACAACCGGTGCTTCACAGAGTAGGTGAGCAGAACTCCTCTTATCACAAAATGTCTGCTATCGGATACACTAAATTATTTGTTGACTGAGGGCTGTTTGTCTCCGGGTGGGCCAATGGTTTATTGTGTTAGCAGCTAAAAGTTAAAAAAACGTGAACTACTGTTGGTATTTCATTTGAATGTGCAATTTTTTGCGGTTCTTGTAAATGTAAGTAAAGTCAAAGAACATAAGTTCCACACACACGCAGGGAAAATTTATGGGTGCCTTAATTCATTCATTCATTCAACCTTTATTTAGTCAGGTAAATCTTTTGAACCTCATGGGCTCATTTACGAAAGCGACCTGCTAAAACTAAAGAACAATGAACAGCAATGGTAGAATTTCCTTAAACAATAAACAAT